>CM070517.1:44759379-45046099 GCA_036346375.1 Guadua angustifolia
CCCATATGGGCATGTCATCCCGATTCGGCGTCCCCTATGTTAATACCACTTGGGTTCTTGGATGGTCTGCATGAACGCGTCAAGGATTTGTTATGCGTGTGCGGACCTCGTACCGCTTCCCTTGTCCCTTCTTCTTCGAGAGGAGGAACCTCTTGCACCTCTCGGTGTGTTGGCGTTATGCGGAGACATGCGGAGACGCCGCTTATTTCGCTCGCACTCCACTATATGGTGCGGGAGGTGTGTGTTGGGCTTATCCTTCGACAGCCAAAGCGTGCCTGCGAGCCAATGCAAGATGCCCGCTTTGGTCATTGAATAACACCGTAGGCGATTTCAAAGTCCGGCTTTTCCGGCGGTAGTGGCACCACGGAGAGGGTTGCTCCCCTAGTTATCCCATACAGAAGTTTGAGATGTGGGTGGTACGTCTCCGTCCACCCACTTGAAGTAGCCGCACCATTCATCCTCGGCCAAGGGCACCCAGAGAATCTCCGGTCCGCTAGATCATCGTGGCGGTATCAACCACTACTGCGAGCCATGTTCGCAAAAGTCGGGCTTTGGTGGTACCCGAGAAGGTTTCTCCTTTGACTTGAGCGACCAAGTTTCCTTTTGAACTCCGTGTGCGATGAACTGTTTAGAACTACTACTTTGTGAGTTTAACATGAGTATGTCGCATGAAACTCACCGATTGGTTGGCCTCTTGCCCACCGCCCTAAGCTCTGGTCGATCTAGAAAAGGACATATCTCCCGCGGCCTCTCCCACCGTGAAGTTCTCGCCGAAGCGGGTAGGCGCCATGGCGCTTGGAGAGAAATTCAGAGATCACGCTGTTCCTACCGTCGATCCATTGGAAGAAGCAACACCGGTCCTTGTCCTGAGAAAAGAAAGAATGATGCATGAAATGGTAGTGTTACCCTGTATTATGTGGACACTAGTAGGTTTACCTCGTAGGTGCGGGCACAACAGTAGTGAGCGCGGGCGGTCGTCTCTCCATGGGTAGATTGCATCATCTTCGCCGAGGTTGCGATCACATTTGGGTCGGGCAACTCAGCAGTAACTAGGGCATCGACGCCATCGCATCCGGATATTCGGCGTGATGACTTCGCTTCTCAAGAGGCGGCATAGAGAACGACATTGTGCCCTAATTTGTGTAGATTCAGCTGACGTTTATTGTTGGTTTGGCTATGTTGGATGTCTACCCCTCGGCCCTGTTTTATAGTGGTGGTGAGGGGTTACTCCACACAACTGCAGCGTCAATGCCTTTTCACCTTGGTTGTTCCTCTACTACCGTGCTTCTTATATAGGCACTCGGAGAGCAAACACTAAGCCGCGATATAGATAAAATAGCATCTTTGAAAATGTCGGGGCGACACTATTCGATGGTAATATCGCTTGAAATGGGGCAATCGCCTAATATCAGGCGATCGCCCCATTTCGGCGATATTTACCATCGAGCAAAGGTGCCTCCGACATTTTCACAAAGATGCTATTTTTTATAGTTTACTATACTGAAAAACAATTTGAAACAAATATTAAATACAAATATGATGGGCCTATCCTCAAGATCAGGCGATCGCCCATACCCGGCGATATTTACCTTTATAACCTTCGCTTCGCCGCGGCATGAAGTTGCGAAAATAAGTCGAGGTACCACCTATCTATTGTCAAGTTAGCGATGCGTTGTTCGCACGAAGTTTGTAAAATAAGTAAATGGTGTTGTACGACATGGCTAAGAAAAGAAAACCTACGCAAATACAAGCACTTAGTTCAGATAGTTAGACAACATGGTGGTGAAGATAAATAAATTACAAGCGTGACAAACAGTAATAAATCGATCACGACGACGCCTCGATCCGCCTCTGGTAATGGGAGTGGCGACGGCGGACGGACGACCCTACTCCTCGCCTGCAGGCACGCGGACAGGGGTAGTGTAGTCTGTCGGCGACTTCGTGTGTCTGCTTTCGGGTGGTGGGCCGAGGTACTCAATGGACATGAACCGCTCCACGCCGAAACCTACCACCTCGCCAACGCTGTCAGAGCCTTAGTAGCCGTAAGCACCGTGGGGCCCCCGCCGCGCATGAGACGAAGATCGCCGCGCCACCCCACCCCGCCATCGGGCATGGTAAGAGACGGGTCGGCCTCGCCACCCCACCGTAGCCATCGCGTCTCAGGCGGGAGGACACGAGGGCTCAGACTTGGGTGACGCCGCACGCGGGCCGACCGGGGTGGGCGAGGTGTGGGCACGGCTCCACTAGGCGAGGGAGGTGCCGCCGACGGGACGTCTTTGCGCACACGCACCACGCCTCGCCCCGGCAGTGAGTAGGGCAGCACACCCGCAACAACCCGCTGCGGAGCCGAGGAAAAAGCTCCCGCTGCTGAGCGCCGGTGAGCTCGACGTCCGCGTCGAGGCCCGCCATCACGGACTCCACCTCCCCGTACATCTGCCCCGCAAGACGTGCCTACAAGTAATGCCAGCTCGATATGAGGTAATTTACATAAAAACATACGTGTAGGGTGACGGGGGTGACCCTTACCGCGTAGTTCTCCCTCTGGGACATCTCTGAAGGGTACGTCTCCGACACCGATGTCGAGCTGCGGCATACTCTGGCTGTGTGTACCCAACCTCGAGCCGAGTCCATGGCCGAACCACTCCATGTAATCGCCGATGTGGCACCGTAAATGCGGCCGGTCTCGCCCATCAGTGTCCGCCGCTTCTCCCCATCGCAACACCCACTTATGCAATGCGATGAGCGAATGGAGTGCCCAGTGGATGCCCCGACCGAGTCATCCTGCAATGCAAAAACGACAATTTACATACAACATGCATTCCGTGGGAATAGTAAGTATTGTGCTCAAGACACCTACTTGTGCGCGGCACATGAGATAGTGTGAATAGTCGGCAGGGGGAAACTCTGGAAGAGGCCAAACTGCCGCAGCACTCGGTGCGACGAGTACTCCTCGACGCACAGGTCGAAGAGGAGGACCTTACGGTGAGCCAGAGTCGATGGTCACGCCAAAGAAAGCTCGGACAGCCCGTGAGGTGCTTTTGGACTCGACTCATGCGGTCAGACGGTGTCCACCGTCGCGTCCTCGTCGTGCAAAGATGTCAAACCTCGAACGAACTCGGCGTACACCTTCTTGACTCAGAGGTGGGCGACACCGATCTTGCGAAAAAAAGTAGTGCATGTTATTAAAGTGTCCAAAGTATGGGGTTAGATACAAGGGGCATACATTGCCATTGAACCAGTCTGAGCCCATAGTGGGCGGTCGATCTGGTGGTGGTGGTGGTACAGTCACGTGAGTACGGAGACCGGTCAACAACGGGCCTACCGACGTAAGTGCTCCCAGACCACAACCGCAGAGTAGAACGCAGCTCGTCAAGAGCGAATCTGTCCCCTCTGGAGACAACCTCGCAAAGACCCTGATACAGCACGCGAGCACGGCAGAGCCCCACGACCACTGCCTCATCTGTTTACAACGGCAAAGTTAGACATGTCCTATCATAAGAGAATTTAACGAAATGTGTTACCTCCTCCGCGAGGGTGTCGGCGATCAACTGGGCGAACTCGATCAAGTGCTGGTCCACCGTGTCCCCGTGCGAGGACGGGAATAGGTACCAACCGAACAGGAATAGCAGTGCGCCTCCGGCCGCGTGCGGATCTCCGCGTCGGCCTCCGGTGGAGAAGCTCACCGCAGATTCGGTTCAATATTGTCGCTAGCTTGAGTGCGATCCGCGGTTACAACGAACGAGGTACTAACCGTGAACCGGAGCAACCATGCCTTCGACACCGTGCCGCTCATCCGGCTTGTAGGGCACGTCTGAGGGGCTCGGGGTGTCGCGCACTGGCGAAGCGCGCCTCAGTGCGCAAGCCACGCGGCGGGCGCCGTCGCGGACAATCGCCTTCTCCGCGCAGGGAGCCCTAGGAGGTACGACACGTCCTGCAGCGTGGGAGCCATCTCTCCGCAAGGCAGGTGGAACGTGTGTGTCTCCGGTCTCCACCGGTCCACGAGCGCGGTCAACAGGGACCGGTCGTCTGGAAGCTCGAGACGTGCGGGCCCTCCACAGTCGTCTGCTCCACCATCCGGTAGAACGGAAGTAAGCGGCAAGCTCGTAACCTGCATGTAGTGTGTAGCGTCGTTAAAATTCCATTAACAGGTAAGCAAAAGAGTAGGAAAAGTCGCCAACTTCTCAGTAGAACCCAGCTGGTCGATCCAAGAAACTCCTTCTAAGACTCGAGACCGTTGTGTCCCCGACCACGGCCTCTACGGACAACCTAGACCGGTGGGTCAAGTCCACCTCCGGTCTAGCGACTCGAGAATAGCCAAGAAGACGCCTAACTCGCGCCATCGTGCGTCAGGCTGCGTGGTTACAAAGCAAATTCATGGTTAGAAAGCAAATAAAGCAAACGGACGATTAGTAAGTATAGGAGCCAAATAAAACAAACCGGATAATAAGTGCATGGTACACGCTATAACTAGCAAAAATTAAATGAAAAGTAATAAATGTTCCATATTCAAATATATCCACGATCACGCACATACAACAAATAACTGTACATACAATCAAATATTACATTGACGGGATAACAAATAACTGGTACATAGAATCAAAAATTACATGATGGGGACAACAAATAACTGGTACATAGAATTACATTATCCACAATTACGACGCGCTTCAGACTCATCCATATCGTTCCTAATACGCCGTGTCCTGCGACGTCCGACTTTCTGCTTCAACATTCGGATGTCCGGTACCCATCGATGCCCTGGAGGGGGGGCCGCCATGAATGATCCATCGACTCGGTACCCGTACACCTTGTTATGCCACGTGTTGAAAACACTTTGCTTGTAGTAGTAGTGGGAGATGTACGGACGACATGACTGGTGTGTCTCGCCCGCGGCAATCACGCGAAAGCACGGCAAGTGCAGCGGTGGCTTCGGCAGAGCACTCGCAATCGCAGGCTCGGAGTACGCCTGAGATGGGAAGTCTTCTCCTGGGCACCTTTGACTTCGGCCACCGCGAGGCACGTGGTACCTCCGCTCCACGCCACTCTCCGGTGTCAAGCGATGTGTCTGTGCCTTCCGTGTCTTGTTGGCCATGTACGTAGAGATAACCGCCGAGTACGACAGCGATTGTCCGACATACATGCAATGGAGGCCTTGTACCGCCAACTAAATATCTTTGGGTGCCTAGTAACACACCCTCAACAATGCCCACCAACGGAAGGCATCTCGCCTTTCATTACCCGGTTGTAAATCTCCGCCCGAGTTGGTTGTCATTATTCCATAACGGAACCGCCCTCGCCATGCGAAGGACCATTTCTCCAACGGCTCGTGCGATCCAGCCTTTATGAAACTCTTTATGCTTGTCCCCGCCCACGCCAAATGTTTGCGCGCTCGGTCGGAGCGCCAAGACAAGGTCAGGTCATCTCCTTGCTCGTGGTACACCATAGGGTTCTCGATGAACTAGCGCCGTCCCTTGGATTCGATGATTGCTTCCGGTTAGTTCATCCAACGCCCTCCACAAATGAGTCGAACTTCCTCCGCCGGTTCTGTTTGCACGATCACTTGAACATGTTCATAAGCTCCTTGTTCTGGAATCGACGAAAAAATTGGCACCCATGTGCCTCATGCACCACCGCTCTTCAGTGCTGCCACTTTGTCGCTTCCACGCGTCGGAGCCTTGTTGCATATCCACGATCGCCTCAAGAACCCTACATGTCGGTCATGGATGACACATACATCGTATGCGGTCCCGACAACTACCATCTTGACTCTTTCAAGAAACCAAGACCAGCTCTCCGTGTTTTCCTCCACGAAGGATAATGCGACCGGTAGAACTCGGTTGTTGGCGCCCATCGCGATTGCAATGTAATCGCCCTTGTATTTCTCAGGAGGAATGTGCCGCCCATGCAAATGACCGGCGACGATGTCGGAAGGCATTTATGCATGCGCCGAAAAGCGAAGAAGGCCCGCCGCAAGACCCACTTGCCCGCAAGACGCACCATCCGCGGAAACTCCGCAAGGTCGATGACCGTGCATCGGATTCCTACTTGATATTGCCCTCGAGCAAGTGTGGAATATTCTCGTAAGAAGCCTCGTATGTCCCGAACCGTATTTGCAAAAGCGTTTTTTGCTCTCCATGCCTTTGCGTAGCTAATCTTGTATCAAACCTCTCCTCCACGACTCTAATAATGGCTCGAGGTCAAGAAAAGTGGATTGTCCATGATCCGACCATAAAACACATTTGTCACCCAAGTGGACGACGATTATGTGTTATCGCCCGCTTCCTCCGCTTAGCGCTATGCTCGCCACTATGGAACATTTCGAAGAGTCCCTCCACTTCCCTTGTATGCATGCACCGCCATGGGCGCGAGTCAACTACGCACTTCACGTCAGTAGTCTTTTTGTTCGACTTCACTACCTGAATTGCCGCCAAGAGACATTGACCAAGATTTCACCGCATCCATCACAGCCTCCTTGTCTTTATATACGCCCCTCGCGACCTCGTTCTCATGATACTCCCATGCATCTCTGCTCCCTTCATGCATTGTTAGGTCTTCGGTTATAATTAGTCCACGACCGGGACAGGCACCTCAGAGTATTGTCCTCCTCGTCCGAAGCGCTCGCCATCGGGACTTCTCATCCGCACGGTCCTCCTCCTCCATCAAGTCAACTATGTGCTCCACCTCCTCCCCCTCGTCGGCCACCCCGCGCCTCTGCCGCCTCTCGCACTTCGATCCGTCGCCACCGCCAACCTCGTGTCGCCCGTCTCCGGGGTCCTCGCCACCTTCATCATCGCATTGTTGCGTATCTGTCCTCCCCTCCTCCGTAATATCTACCCCGACATCACGAACCTCCGACACCGATGGAGGTACCTGGTACCAATCTACCAGCAACATGAGCGGCCAGCCCGCTCTACAACAGACCCAACATAGCTCCTCCATGCCGATGTCGCGTTAATAGGAACCAGCTCTCCATAAAAAGTCTCACAAGACGGCTTACTATCGCTCTAACCCGCAAATTAACACTCTGGGTATCCAAACCGAACATCCGAAAAATCCACTCCAACAAACCCTCAGATGTCCTCTCTCGCCTAGATATACCTCAGATGATCATTGAAAATGCCGACAAATCGACTCCATCCGGTCCTGTGCTATCTCCCCATCTCCATAGAATATTTGAAAATACAATTTCTCCGACATGCTGCCTACAACGTCGAACCGAAATAATCATCATTTCTCCATCTAACCGCTATATAAATGTTACATTATATTGTCAAATTTTACTCTACTGATTTGTAACGGTGCCTAACATTTTCAAATTTTTTTACTCTACTAATTTCTAGCGTAGCACGGTGTCTGACGATATGTTCCTAGCCTACCATGTTTTTAAATATACTCTAAAATACTATGTATAAAACGAATGGTGATCATACTAAGAAATGCGACTATAAATAAGTAATTCGACTACCCATTTTTTCATTACGGAATTGCTACTATATATTATTCATTTGTCCTAATCTTAAAAACTGTATATATACATGATATATCGTACTTCCTATAATTTCTACGTCGCAATTTTTGAAACATTGCCCGTATAACATGTGGCTAACCTACCATGTTAAATTAATAATATTAAATTTCTACCACATTACATTTCTAAATATTGACTAATATTTCTATTACATGGAATCTCAATATTTCTAAATACTACACAGTCCTAATATTTCTAAACACTACATACTACATTAATTTCTAAATATTACCTACAAAAATCACCACATAAAATATAAACTAAATACTACAATTTCTAAATACTAAACAATACTAAATACTATATTAAATTTCTAAATATTATATATAAAATTTTCAAACTTACCGCAAAACCGAAGAATCAACTTTTTTTTTTCCTTTCTCTTTTTTCCTCTCCTTTCTTTTCTTTCTTCCCTTCTCCTGTCTTTCTCTTTTCTTCCTTCCTTCTCCTTGCTACCGCTCATTGCGCTGTTTCGCTTGAAATGAGCACAGTGTCGCCCGCGTGGGTATTAAAATGCCACCGATCGCCTGGGGCCCAGGCGATCGCCCCAGCCATGGGCGACGGCCTGCAGACGGTCGACGCGTGTCACGCGCGGGCATTTGGCCAAACGGTCGGAGCAGCGGCCGTTTGTGACCGTTAGGGCTGCCCTCCTGTCGCCCGAGCAGGGGGCGACGGGCGGGTAGATCTGCAATTTTTTAGCGCGGGCGATTAGTTTTGAAAAAATGTTTTAAAATAAATATTAAATAAAAAAAATTCAGTAGGTAGGTATATGTGGCAGTAGCAGCCCAATTAGTGGTTAGGAGTATCCCAGTTAGCAACCCAAACTCCCAGCCTTACCGACTCCCACCCGTTCCTTTCCTTTCCCTGTCGTTAGTAATAAAATAGCACAGCTGCGAACGCACGTAGACAAGTTCCCAATCGCGTTCCCTCCTGATCTCCGCTCTCCTTCAACTAATCTGACGCCACCGACTTGATCCAAATATGCACTAGAGATAATTTTTGTCTAGTCCATGTTGTCAACCAATTAACATCCACTGCTGTGGATCGGGCATGCACAAGCGGTTCGAAACCGCTTCGAAGCGGTTTTAGAACCGCTTAGGTAGCAATCATGAGTGATACCGTCGGGTATCACAAGCGGTTCTCAACCGCTTCGGTTGAACACTTTCTGGCGGTTGGTGTTACCAACCGCTAGGAGAGGATCTCTCCAAAAGCGTTGGTATTATGAACCGCTTTGGAGAGACTCTCTCCAAGCGGTTGTAGTTACCAACCGCTTGTGAAGAGGCTGACAGTACAACGTTTTGATTATATTCAATATAGAATATGTTTTCAGATGGGTTTTTGATATAGATTTTGACAATTAAAATAAATAGAACTGCAGGAGTTTTTTTGACACAATAATTAAATATATATTATTCATGCGTACTCATTCAGATAATTACAGGTTCATTTACAGAAAAATACGAACTTAATAGACTAAAAAATGAACAAGTGATGAACGTACACATGAAATAATAAGCCACTTTTACAAGTTTCAAAGAATAAAAGGGTGAATCTTGAGCTCATTTCTTGTGTGCGTCGCTCTTTGTGCCCATGGTCGACGTTGATGTCAGTTCACCTGACTTTATTTCAGGACAAGGTCTCCAACCAGCGTGGAACTCGCCTTTGGTGGATACAATCTCGTCGACAATAAAGCCGATGAGTTATTCTTGGATTGCTGTAACCCGGTGCGGTGGGATCACGCCTTGCTCATCGATGTTGGGCTGACAAAGCGGGAAGTAAATAAATCTCTGGACATGTAATTAAAGTGTAATTAAGTACTAAGAAATTGACATGTTCACACTACCTCGGCGTTGGTTGTCGGACATCGCCATGGGTAATACTTTGCATATAGTGGCACACATAATAGCCACATAAGTTGTTTCCTTATGCCTGCTTTTAGAACCTGCGATGAAATTTGAAAAGAAAACAATTATTATTGGGATGAAAAACTGTTACGGCATATTAATATTCTTTAATACGCACTCGAGTTCTTATTTGTACATCAAATTCATTCTCGAAATCTCCTTGTTCCTTCTTTCTAACCTTGCGAATGCCCCGAGTGTTGCGTTATTATATACGAGTAGTAATTATCGAGTTGGAATTAGCAAGGTATTTCAATATATATAATAAGGAAAACTATCGTATATATATGTGCTATATACCTGCTTAGGGTGTCAATGATATATTGATAATTTTCCACCGAGTCCTTTTGAGTCTTGAACAACGATCCGGCGCTATCAAGCTTGATGACAAGAAGGATCCATGATACCTATTCATGTATTACAACATATATGTAACTAGCTAGTAGTATTATCAATGCCTTGGAAAATATAAGAACGAGAGGTTGTATATATACGCATTCGGGTTGAAGGGCGTATATGTACGGTTTGTAGTGTTTGTCCCAAGAATGCATTGAGAATGTAATCTTCAATATCCTTTCGACCATGGTTCAATCCAAAGACGTGCTCGTTAACAATCTACGGGTCGATGAAGCCCACGTTGAAGATGTTCTCTTTTCTACACCGTTGTATCTCCATTCTACATAGAAAGGTATAAGTTTAAGAGTTGCAATTTTATTGTGCGAGGAAGCACATGGTAAAGGTATGAGCTTGACACTTACAGCACCGGCTGACTCATGAGAGACACGTTGATGGAGTCGGCATGGTAAATATTGTAGAAGTCCTCGAATTCGAGCCATATGTCGTTGTCCCCGCTGATAGAAATCTTCTTCTTTGAAACGGAGGAACATCGCTCTTCCTGGCGGACTCATCATGTACCATTCGTGAAATTGCCGCATCTTGGTTGGCGATCCTTTATCTCTTTAGGGTCAATCAGCTCCCTACCCAACCGATATTGCCATTTGACCTCTACCATTGGAAGATCATCTAATCCAAGTGCGGCGGTTGTGGGCCGATTCTGCCTCCTTCATAAACCTCTCGAGGTTCTCCGAGCTTGGTCTTTCTTCTTCTTTCCGCGCCACCGACCACGTTTATTCTTCGTGTAGTCTTTATTATTGTCCGCTCATAGTTGGGCGACACAGCAGCGGACTTTGCGGCATGTCGCGAAGTGTTCGCCGCTTTTGGATCAATCGGTACCTTCTTTGGCTCGGCTTTTTTGGTGAAGTGTGCGACCACTTCGATTTCATGACCGCGTCACTCTCCTCATTAGTCATATCATATGCCCTCTTTGGAGGTTCCTTTATCTTTGTTGATTGACCGGATGAGGCCTTCTTGGGAGCAGTGGAGGAGTCTTTCGCTGAGAGCTTCTTCCTGGAGGAGATGGTGGAGGCGTGGTTTTCTGGGGGTTCGTTTTGTTTGAGATGGTGGTGGCGGAGTAGGGCTTCGCATGGGCGGGTGGTGGAGGAGGCGCTCTGTTTTTTTGGCGAGCATTGCGTGGAGGTGACATTGGAGGAGTGGGTTGCCATGGTGGAGATGACACCTCCACACCATCTGGAAATATGATGTACCGCTTTGCGCAGAGGATGATCTTGTGGAGGGCCTGCCCAAGCTTGGTCACGCCGTCGCCTCCAAAGAATATCGAGGTTAAGTTCGTCAAATCCGCTCGGACCTCCTCCACCGCAACCTTCGAGTAACCCGGGTATCTCGTTGCGATGGAACATCCGCCCCGCTCCACCGGAAATGCCATGCCGTAAGCCACCTTGATGGAGAGGTTACGCGCATCAACGTGTAGCTCACATCGGCGGCGAACCCTTATGTCATCCACGGGTAACGGGCTAGCAAGTTCTCCGCTTGAGGGGCCGGTGGGCGCCAAGCGCTACTCCGCTGCCGAGGGGTGACCACGACATCCGGTTGATTGCTCGGACCTAGTCCCGAAGGTTGCCGAGGCAATCTGTACTTGTTGCAATTATGTCGCCGATGCTAGCTTCGGTTGCTCGAGCTCTTGTTCCAATTGGTACACTTTATATGATTCTCTTGCTTTGCTTCTCTGCCGGCTCCTGTACGTATTCGTATCCTTAGCGAAACCATACTTCCACGGCATATGCTTGCCCATACCTCGTGTCCGTCCCGGGTGCTCAGGGTTTTGAAGGGCATGTGTTAGCACGTCATTCTCCCTATCTGGCACGAACGCATTCACTCGAGATCGCCGGCGGCTTGTACAATCCTTCGACCAGGCTCTTGCACTCCTGGTGCCATCACCAAGCTGCCGTCATCTGAAAGGCTCCCCCCGTGACCCATGAACCAATTGCGCAGGCGCTCTTCCCACTCCGTGGTAGCCGGTGTGACGTCCTTCGCCATTAATTCGCTTCACGCTTCTCCCATTTCGTCTGACCTTGAGGTATCCACGGTGCCAAGATGGTGGTGGTATTTCTTCATCGTGAATTGGCCTTGTTCTTCTCACTCGCTGCACGCCTTCGCTGATGACTTGTACTCCTCGAATGCTTGCGGCTGATCCGCCACTTAGGAAATTGGTTGAAGTCGGGTCTTTCTCCTTCTCGCACATACTTGCGGTGAGACGCCTTCCACGCTGAAACATGGTTGCCATTTTCTTCAAAGTGAATTTCTTGGCCTTATCTTCGGACCCTTGAGGAAATGTGAAATTTTCCTTAATATCTTGCCAGAGCATGTCCTTGGTAGCTTGAGGAACTTCGGCCCATTTTCTGATGCTAATTGGGACTTGATCCCTCACGTGATAACCGCAAGCGTTGTTGTACGGCCCAACTGCTGAAAGAGGGGCAACCGGCATCCCTTCGTTGTTAACGTCGGTAAACACGTGCTTTGTGGATGGCTTCTTGTTAGGTCCCCGATGCTTGGGTTGGTTGCTCGATGTACGGGGCTTGAAATACACAAACATATGTATAAACGTGTCAGAATGTATTATATTAATGAATCGCGATTAATTAGCATGTCCACAGGGATTATATTCTTCTAGCTATACCTCATCCTCGCCAGAACCAGTGTTACCGGACTGGGCGGCTCCAGCGTCCATTGCTTCATCGGCTGCAGCCTCGACGGCCTCACCGGCAGCAGCGTTAGCATCACCTTCGATGCTACCCAGCGCGATGGAGTCCAACAAGAACTGTTCTCCCGCATCGAAATTAGGGTCACCACGTCCTGGTTGCGCCATCTATCCTAATTCCGAAAAAATGTTGACATAAACAACCATATTACAGATTACAACACAAACATGATATATATACAATTTCACATATACTTATACAAATATAATATTATACATTTCACATATACTTCCATATACTTCCACATACTTCCACATTACATTTCACATGATACATATACAATTGACAATTCACATATACTTCCACATTTCACATGATACATATACAATTGACAATTCACATATACTTATTTGTAACAAAAAATAATGAATCATTCTTATTCCACACTAATATGATTTTCAAAAATGAAATAAGGTTATAAATCCACAACTATTGTTGTTTGTAGTCTATTATGAGCCCATAAGCGACATCGGTCCCTTGCTCGAGAAGGTCCTGCTCGTGGACTTCTTCACCAGATGTATCGTATGCATCTCTGGCGAGAGCATGCTTTTGAATTTGCGAGTCTTTGGTCCGTCGAGGTGACGACCTTCTTGACAAGGAACCGATGTCGCTTTCTATTGGCTAATAGCGGCTACTAACATTGTTGCGTAGTTGTGGATTTATAACCTTATTTCATTTTTTGAAAATCATATTAGTGTGGAATAAGAATGATTCATTATTTTTATTGAGCAAAAAGCAATAATATTCTAAAGAATATATGAGTTGGGCCCTGTCTCTTGGCGCTGCTTTCTCACGAATTTGTGACAACCTTACCTTATTGAAAATAAACAAAGCTCTGAGGTTAGAGAGAGAATTAACATATAAAAGCATGAGCCTTAAGCTCGAATCATGGAAGAATTCATACACGATGTTAGCATCTTCGGTTATTGTTTAGTAGTCAACAAAATGGAATGAGAAAGAATAACAAAATGGAATGAGAAAGCATAACAAGAGCATCAATTCCAAAGAATGTGTTGCAATATTTGAATACCACATACCGGTTGCAATATTTGAATACCACGACCAACATATAGCATCCAACTAACAAATGATCTCAAAGAGATTTGATTATCTTATTCTCAAAACAAGCTCTATTTCTTTACTTCCACATGGTTCATACTTGAGATATGCATGTGTATATGTAAGACAACTTAAAGATGAAGCCACAAGCCAACCATCTAAAGCAAATCCTAGCTTAATGATAACATAATGCACATAAAGATCTGCAGATCCATCGAGGCATTGCAATGCAACACAACTACACTACACTAGTTCCACCCAAAACCACAGAGCAAGCCCATTCGGCCATTCTTGCCCTTTCTTGGATTAAAGCCGCACCTACCACTACTAGATACCAATCAGTTCATACCCGCTACCCACAACCACACCTAAAACTCGCTTTTACACCTCTCGGCATTTCACCGAACACCTTGTGGGCAATGAATTAGAGAGGGAGGACGACGCGTGCACAGTGTACCTCGGTCCTCCGGGTGGCGGCGGTGGCGGCGGCTTGGTGGCGTCGACGAGGACGGTGGCGCTGGGTCTCGATCGAGCGCAGCGGCACCGCTGGCCGGAGAGACACAGGAGGCGGCGGCGGCGACACAGGAGGTCTGGAGAGCAGGGACTTAGAAAAATTTCAGGACTGAGAGCGCGGGGACTTGGAAAAATTTGGTCTCTTCCTTATAAAGGGAACTCACTTCTACAAGCGGTTTTTAAATCCAACCGCTTGTGGACGGCCTTTTACAAGCGGGTTTTAATACCAACCGCTTGTAGTGTGAGAACGCTTACAAGCGGTTGATATTACCAACCGCTTGTAGAGAGAAATCTACAAGCGGTTCATATTATCAACCGCTTGTAATATTAATATATACAAGCGGTTGTTAGTACCAACCGCTTGTAAAATTAATGTCAGAATTTTTAAAAAAGGCTTTTAGCACTTCAGTTTCATTTCAAAATTTTTAAAAAAGGCTTTTAGCACTTTAGTTTCATTCCAAAATTTTTAAAAAAGGCTTTTAGCACTTTAGTTTCATTCCATAATTTTTAAAAAAGGCTTTTAGCACTTTAGTTTCATTCCATAATTTTAAAAAAGGCTTTTAGCACTTTAGTTTCATTCCATAATTTTTAAAAAAACTTTTAGCACTTCAGTTTCATTCTATAATTTTAAAAAAGGCTTTTAGCACTTCAGTTTCATTCCATAATTTTAAAAAAGGCTTTTAGCACTTTAGTTTCATTCCATAATTTTAAAAAAAACTTTTAGCACTTCAGTTTCATTCCATAATTTTTAAAAAAGGCTTTTAGCACTTCAGTTTCATTCCATAATTTTTTAAAAAAAGCTTTTACCACTTTACATTCATTCCAAACAAACACTTCATACAGTAGAAGACCCGTGTTACATATACATAGTTCATACAGTAGTGGTACATCTTAAGTAGTAACGCATTTTGTCTTTACAAGTGTTCCTTCATTATGATCGCGACGCATTTAAAGGAGTATCCACATCTGTGTCATTGACGAGGCTTATGTCGACATTCACAATGAAAGGAGGATCTCATCGAATCGACTATACTCTTCCTCGTCTGTGGACGCCCTCAACTCCAACAATCCTTCGCTTTGCCTTGGAGAACCACGTGTCGCTTTGGCTTAGTACTACAATCTTTCGCTTGTCCTTCGCTTCTTAGGTTTGCTTGACATGTCCATCACGTGAAGACTGTCTCACATCGTTCGCGAGACGAACGGTTCGCGCTTATAGTCGACTTGCGTAAGGTCCACGATTGTCATACCATATTTGTCGACCTTCACGCCGCTTGGAGTCAGTTTGACCCATTGGCACTTAAATAGAGGGACCTTCAAAGGTCCATAGTCAAGCTCCCATATCTCTTCTATGAAACCATAATATGTATCCACCTTGCCTTTGTTGTCTTCTTTGCTATACGGACACCGCTATTCAGTTGGTGCTCTTGTTATCCCGGGATCCGTGTAGAATGTGTAACCATTTATCTCGTACCCTTGAATGTCACGATTTCACTAGATGGTCCCGAGCCAAGCGCTACAACCTGCTCATTGTCCGACCCTTTCAAAAGGATGTACTTTTGTAACCAAGCGCCGAAAGAATCCATGTGCTTCAGTGTTATCCAATCCTCAGACCTCCCCGGGAAATCACGGCGTAGAATACTCTTGTGCTCAAGGACATACGGGGCTACTACGGTTGATTGTTTCAAAACCGTGAAATGTGCTTGCTTAAATGTAAGAAGATCATTGCATGCAATTGCTTTCCTTCCTAGTGTCCCTTTTCCCGTAGCCTCCCTCATGGCGTGATATAGGACGCCGATCGGGTTTAGATCATTAATGTAATCCACACAAAACTCAATCACCTCCTCTCGTCCCATAACCCTCGGCAATGCATCCTTCCTGGACGAGAACGGTTACGGACATACTTCTTTAGCACACTCATGTACTTCTCGAAAGGGAACATGTTGTGTAGATACACGGGTCCGAGGATACCTATCTCTTTGACAAGGTGAACAGTGAGATGAACCATAATATCAAAGAATGCAGGAGGAAAGATCATCTCAAGACTAACCACACTTTGTACCACGCCATCCTGCGGCTTACTTAGTTTATCCGGGTCGATGACCTTCGTGAAACCGCGTTGAAAAAAGAACACAGCTTTGTGATTGTCCCCGTACCCACTCGGCAAGATGCCTCTCACGTACCATCGAAGCAAGCGTGTCATTAACACAAGACAGTCATGGAATTTCGTGTATACGATTTTATTCTCTTCGTGTTTATGAGTCTCTTTACATTCGAGGAGTATCCGGAAGGACCTTCACACTGCTCAGAACTCTATCATGCTTTTTTTCTTCTTTGCTTAGAGTGTAGCTCGCAGGATGTAGGTAATGTTGTCCTTTCCCTCTTTTTTCGGGATGTAGGTCGTTCCTCAGTTCCAAGAGTTTAAGGTCCTTCCGAGCTTGCAGTGTATCTTTCGATTTTCCGTACATATCTATGTAGCCTAGCAGGTTCAAGCAGACATTCTTCGTGATGTGCATGAAGTCAAGTGAGTGACGAACCTCCATGACTTCCCAATAAGGCAAGTCCCAAAATATTGACTTCTTCTTCCACATGGGTGCCTGACCATCCTCATTCTGCACATGTTTGCTTCCAGGACCCTTTCCAAATACTACTTTCAAATCCTTCACCATAGCAAAAACACGTGGCCCAGTACGATGCTGAGGCCTTGCACGAAGGTCTGGTTGCCCGTTAAATTTCCTGCCTTTCTTCCGCAACGGGTGACTCGTAGGAAGAAACCTACGGTGACCCATGTACACAACCTTCCGAGAGTTTTTCAGGTACATGCCGTCCGTTTCATCTAAGCAATCGGATGCGAGCTCTATATCCTTTGACATTAGGCGGACGAGTTATCGAGAGCGAGGCGATCGTTGATTGTTACAAATAACAATGCACGTAGGGTGAAATACTCCCTTTTGTACTCATCCCATACCCTTGCACCATCGTCCCACAACGTCACAAGATCTTCAACCAATGGTTTCAAGTAGACATCGATGTCATTTCCAGGTTGCTTGGGGCCTTGGATCAACAACGACATCATGATATACTTTCGCTTCATGCACAGCCATGGAGGAATGTTATAGATACATAGTGTAACAGGCCAGGTGCTATGGTTGCTGCTCAATTCTCTGAAAGGATTCATCCCATCGGTACTCAACCCAAACCTTATGTTTCTCACCTCATCTGCGAAGTCCGGGTACGTCCGGTCGACTTTCCTCCACTGTGAGCCATCTGCAGGTTGTCTAAGCATCCCGTCGTCCTTACGCTCTTCTTTATGCCAATGCATCATCTGGGTATGCACTTTGTTAGCAAACATACGTTTCAATCGAGGGATCACAGGGAAATACCACAACACTTTAGCTGGAGGTCTCTTCTTCTTCGCCCCCATCTATTTCACCTGGATCATCACGCTTCACCTTATACCGTGACTCTTTGCACACTGGACACACATCCAAATTGGCATACTCATTACGATATAGGACACAATCATTAGGACATGCGTGTATCTTCTGTACTTCCAATCCCAAAGGACAGACGACTTGCTTCGCTTCATATGTAGATTCGGGCAGAGTGTTATCTTCTGGAAGCAACTTCTTTACGAGTGATAACAACTCATTGAATCCCTTATCTGACACACCATTTGTAGCCTTCCATTGCATGAGTTCCATGTGATGGTACGCACTTTGTGTGGCCCTCGCCTTACGCTTTGGGTACAAAGGAGTTCTGTGGTCCTCTAACATGCTGTTGGAACTTCTCGAACGTCTTTCATCTGTAGTCTCCTCTCCGCCACGCAAAGATCTGGTCTAGCTCATCATCACCAAAGTCACCAAGTGTTTCTTCCATGAACAAGATTATGCGTGCCGTCCGGATCTTGTTGAATCCATCTTCCTCTTCCTCGCATTCTTCATCGTCTTCCTCGCTAATCGCCTCAACTTCGCCATGGTTGATCCAACAGGTATAGTTTGGCATGAAACCTCTCATGATCAAATGGTTCATAACTTGCCATCACTGGGAGTGCTCCTTCTCGTTCTTGCAATCTACACACGGACAACATATGAAGTCGCTCGAGGCAAAAATGCAACAACCTCATCGAGAAAAGCACTCACGCCATTAATGAACTCTCCGAGCGACGGTCCGCATTGTACATCCATTGCCGATTCATCTACACCAAGTTATAATTTCATTAAAATTATAACAAATTTAGATAAAAAATTAGAACGTAACTTATAGATACATTTAAAAATCTAAAGCTCACAGCCACTTAAACCCAACAAAAAAACCTCCACCTACACCGTCATCCAATTAAAGACCTACCTTTCTAATTATTTTGTATCCCTTCCTACCTTTGTAATTATTTTTTTATCCTTCTACCCATGTTTTTCTATTTTATTTCATACACCAATAATTACTTCCTTGCAATATTGTGATATTTAAGATTCTAAATCTAACAACCACCTAGATCTAAAGCTTCCAATCACCTTTACCTTGTGTAATGTCATATTTTGAACTAGATCTCCACCCTACATCTTCATACAACAACAAAACAAACATACAAAACTAATTTTTGATCATGGTGATCTTGCTTAAAAGTTCAAGATTTCTCCACATCCATTGAAAAAATAGCAATCTCTAGGTGAGAAGGATGTTCACATGATGTTACTAACCTTGAAACACTTAATTTGGAGCTAATCACCCCAAATTAAAAATTTGGACAAGACCTCCCCAAGAAACAATACTGGGCCACCTTTTCTGCTCGATCGTGCTCTCACTGGCTCGGGGAGGAAGAAGGGTTTAAATGAGTTGCAGGAGGGCTTCGAAGCGGTTTGAGACACGAACCGCTTCAATGTTGAGTTCTAGAAGCGGTTCTTGTCTCAAACCGCTTCTAAAAATCGAATCGGTTTGAGACAAGAACCGCTTCTAGAACTCAACATTGAAGCGGTTGTCTCAAACCGCTTCAAAGCCCTCTCCGGACCGTTGTCTACGAACCGCTTCTGGTGCGAACATCACAACGGGTTCGCACCAAACCGCTTCTAATAGGCCGGTTGTGATGCTCTATCCCGTAGTAGTGATCTATTGGCATGCATCGATAAAGAAAGCATTTTGCAGTGTTTTCAAAATATGAGGTCATGTATTTTAGCCGGATTTCATGTTTTTTCTGGGGCTGGATTTGGGTCAAAACCATCCACAAAAAATTTCAAATTTCCTTGATATGGTTTGAACTATTTTTCATTCGGTTGAAATTTGTCGATAAGCCTTTTATTAGGACAATACCACTTTTAGAATTTTTAAAAATTCCTCAGATCTGATCATCATCAAAAAAATTTATGATAACATTAGTGATGCGTCAAGACCATCCACAAAAATTTTCAAGATTTTTAAACATGGTTTGAACTATATTTTGTTCGGTTGAAATCTGTCAAGATATCGAAAATCCTAGTTAAAAAGAGGATTTCAGTTTTGTTTTTTGGATTTTGTCTAAAATTTTAAGATCTCGCTGGGATTTCGGTTCCCTCCGAGATTTCATCCGAAACTAAAATTTGAAACCTTGCCTATGTACATCTCCCCGTCGGCCCATCTATGCAAAGAGAAGTAAAAACTATGTCATCCATTCGAAGGAGAGCAAAAGAAAAGCTGTTCCCCGTGGCCTCAACGGTGTGAAGGGGGAATAAAAAAAGGAAAAATAGTGAAGCCGTAAGCCACTTCCAGCATTGGGATCCTCTGACCTAGCGCGTACACGGCATGGCGACTCTGAGAGAATCTCGGTCGTCCGATCCGAGATAAATGGATTTGATTGACATTACAGTGTTCATGCTACAGTAAAAGAGTAAGAGCAGTGTTTCAATACTTTCTCTCCTAATACAAGCAGTATAAATCTTGAAGTAAGCGAAAGAGTAAGTAATCACCGTACTATTCACTCATACTTTAATATTTATGCAAGTGTCAAAAGAAAAGGCATGAAAATACCTCTTAAAGAGTAATTTGCATTTCTTGCCTTGCTGTTCCGTTTTGTGCAAACACTGTTTGCCAGTGAATTTTTTTTTTGAAAACAGCAAAAGCTATGATTATATTAGATTAGGAAGGAAGAGGCCAAAATACATAGTTTGGAGAATAGATGGATGCAGGGTACAATGAAGAGAAAAGCCGTAGAGGTCGCGGCCTTACCCTGAAACAACTAGAGGAAGAAAAACTCTAAAGGCACAGGAATAGATTAATGCTGGCGGTGGAGAAGGCTCCTTAGGTGCTTAGCTCCGGCTAGAATCCAGCTGGCAGCTTCATCTTTGATCGTCTGGAAGATTTGCTCGTCAGACGCCCAGTTTCTTTGGAAAACTCTATTGTTTCGCTCTTTCCACCATTCCCAGTAGGCTAGGATAATGAGAGTTTTAACGCCTTTCCAAAGAGTCGGTTGACAGTTAATTCGGTGAAGATTCCAACGGTTCGCCAGTGAATTTTACCCACGGCAAGTCGGAGTGTCCGGATCCGCAGCTTCCAACTAGCAGCCGTTCGCTTCTAGGTACCAGCTGCCGGCGGTCACGAAAATTACTCATCTAGACATGTTGATCAACACGTTCTGCGATAGTCTGTTCTATATAAGTGTTGATAATAATTTTTTAAAGGGACTTATCGAAGCTTCATAAAGGACTCACGAGAGTTTTTTTTTAATGAGGACTAACAGTCATAGTGGATTAATTTAGATCCCTATTATGCTCGCATGAAAATTCTCCTCCCCTCCCACGGCATAAAAGTGAGGACATAAGGGTACATTGCACACATACATGAAAATATCAAAAAAAGGAGATAGCTTTGGATCTATATCTTGTGTCTCTATTCTAATCTTTTGTTTATGCGATCTTGATACATAACATGTTGTCAACACGACAGTGCTTCCGAGTGAAGGTTTTTCATGATTCAAAGGCTGTTGCTTAATCTTTCTTAGTTAATTCAATTGCCAGGTTTATTTGGTTTCTCCTTAATTTTCTATTCTTCTAATTCGACCGACGTCTCACCTTGAGTGGGATTAGTATTGACCAAACCCCGAACATTGTTTCACACCTTAGCACGATTAGTGTTGTGTCATGCCTTGACATGCGCAGGGATCTTCAACTATCGATTCACACCTAGGTCGTTTGTGTCGCACGTTAGCATGGCTGCTAAATAGATCTAAGCATCAGACAGCAATGTGGTGCCACCAAATCGATGCATCGGCTGTCAGATCACGCCGCAGCATGATTGACATCATACAACTCCTTGTGCATGGTCGCTGGCCGACCGACAGGACACGCCACGTGCATGCCGCCGCACGTGTGTCTCGTCATGGCAAGGACACTAGAACACTGTCGAGACCGCACCGTGGCATGGCTTGCCAGAGGCTATCTTTGTCACGCTATGAGAGCAAGTGGGATGTTATGTCGTGAGCGTGAGATGTCACAGACGATCTTGCCGTGGCGAGACATCGAATGTCACCATCATTGATCCGTCGGGCCGGCTGAGCACAGGATGTCGTCGTCCCTGTCCTGCGCGCGCATAACGCGAGAACCATTCCCGTCATTGCACCATGAGCACAGGTCGACTGGAACGCCATTGACGATTTCCTCGTAGTGTGCAGGGGCCGAGATGTCGCCATCGTAGGATTAAGGATAATCGATTAGAGGGGTGAATAGTAAATTTTAAAATTCTTTGACTCTAATTGCAATAAATGAAAATAATGCTAGAATTTGTATTTTAAAATTCTTTACATAACCCATTTGCATTTGAGCAACAAAAACAGTATTATCTTCATAGATAATTATGGGGGTATCGATAGAATGAATGTCATATGATTTCTGGATATGGCTAATCACATGTCTTAGTCAAATACACTCACGTGAGGCTTCATATAATACTATAATCCATAAGAGGTTGCTAGAAGTAGCTACCAAGATCAGCTTAAAAGTACGCTAAGAAATGTCTGAACGTAGAGAAATATAAAAATAGTCTGAGATTTAACACTGTAGAGTTCAGACTTATCTTGATCCTTTAGGTAAAATAATTCAAGATCTTGTGTACCAGTGGTTCATGGTTGAATGAATGAATTAGCGTAAGTACCTCTTCCTTCACATCTTCATCATCCTCCGCTTCGAGGAATAGCATATATCATCCAACATTTATTGCATGTGAGATTGGTACATTTTCCTGCTCCAATGGAAGGTTACCAACGATTCAACTGCCAAAGTAAGAATTGATATATATACGCAAGTTAAAGATAGGCGAAACAAGCAAGAAAATAATTCTAAGAGAGATAATTAATCAAACTAATTGTGTTCCTAGAAAAGGTAAATTAGTGTGGCTATCTTCTAAGACAACGTGAGTGTGGGGTTGTTGGGATTCATGTCGAGCGCTTTCCGAATTGCTGCCTCAGCCGCATCTGCCTCCCCAAGCTTAGCCCGCATGTTAAGAGAGACACGCTCAAGCGAAGACAGGTTCTCCAAGCCGAGGTTGAAATCACCAAATTGATCAAATGTCTCCCGCACTTCAAAGTCAAAGTGAAGGGTTCGGAGCTTTTGCATGGATCCTTGTGCAAACACCACCTCCATGGTCTGATCACGGAATTCGAAGCTCGATAGGCAGCGAAACTGATCACCGCTGTGAATGGCCAACCTTTTGTCTCTGCCATGTGTGGGTTGCTTCACCTGTAAGACGAGTATACTTAGAGATGGTATGGCCCCAAGGACTTGAAGGTCCTCCACTCCCAGTGTTTCTAGACTGATATGCAGGCCGGAGAGGGAGGAGAGTTCGGTCATCCATCTTGGCACTGCGTAGATGATGTCATTAGGCATACCAATGGACCGAAGCTGTTGAGACCCCAGTGTTAACTTGTCACATAAAGAAGCTAGGTCTTCACAGCCGTATATACAAAGGGTCTCAAGACTGACTAAGTCATGTAGACATTGCAGGAAATGTCCCCTGTAGCTCTCATCCCATTCATCGAAGAATATATGCACGCATCTTAGCTTGGTCAGCCTGCCAAGATCATTCAGCATGGTTGGAGACCTGATATCGATACATGGCAATTCTTCTAGACATTTTAGACCCCCAAAGCCATATGGTAATCTTATCCGATGGTCAACACGCAGGTACACTAGTTGTCGTAGCTCAATAAAGGTCGATGGCAGCGTTTTTATTGCAGTCAGACATATGTCTAGTACTCTCAAAAACTGTAGATTCGCAACCTCTTTCGGGATCTCAGTGATAGATGTCTCACGTAGACACAAGTACCTCAGGTGAATCAAATTGCAGACAAGCTTACAATGATGATTATCCACTTGCATACATCCACTTAAATCCAATGCACGCAAGGCTGGAAAGCTCGAAAGGGCTGGCAACAAATTGAAAGCTTGCTGAAACAGAGTAAGTGACCTCACATGGGTCAAGCTCATGGTTGCTAGCTGGTTGACATGCTCTTCCGTGCTGGTTTGGAGGGATAGTCGACGTATCCTGCTTGGTTGAGACATGGCCTGCTGATCACCAAATGTTGTTAGGAAATGCTCCTCATTTGACAGGGAAGTGATGAGATCAAGCACCATGTCATGCACACGACAATAAGTCGCCTTATCATAGAATATATGTACTGGTTGGATCATACTTTTGTTAATGAGCTCATCAAAGAAGTGCTCTCCTACTTCATACAAGCCCTTCTCCTGTTTCTCGTGGACAAAACCTTCACCTACCCATTTCCATATCAAGTCATGTCTACTAATATCATAATCCTCTGGATACAAACTTAGATACAATAAGCATGTCTTTAGATGTGGAGGCAGATCATAGTAGCTGATAGATAGTATCCTTCTCATATTCTGCACATGAAAGCTATCTTCTAGCCCAGAACCCATGGATCGGTACACCTTGGACCAGTACGTCAGTGTATTTTGCCTCCCCTCTTTACCAGCCAACATACTAGCTATTGCAATTATAGCTAACGGTACACCACCACATTTCTTTAGGATATTTTCAGATACTTCAACCAAATGACTAGGAGGACATTTGTCTTCATTGCCAAATATTCTTTTGTAGAATAACGTTTTTGAGTCAGCGGGAGAAAGAGGTTCTATTTGATAAACGCCTCCGGAATGTTCAGCAACATCAAGAATGCGAGTGGTTGTGATTATTCTACTTCCACGTTCATTCTCAATCAAAGCATACTTGATTCTTTCCCACGTAGAATTATTCCATATGTCATCAATAACAATTAAGTACCTATTAGGGGATACCAGAGGACCATATGTTAGTAAAACTCTACGGAAGTTTTTTTTCTGTGAGCACAATCGAGATTTTCATGTGAAAAAAATATGTCAATAAAAAGAGAACAAAAGCATTCTCAGGTCTTTGAGGATAGTGTTATCAGCATTTAGTCAAAATCAGCATGCTTAAAGAAATGCCTCTTATTCCAGAGACAAAAAAAAACATCATGTAAAACTAGAACAAAAGCATTCTCAGGTCTTTGAAGATAGTGTTATTAGTCAAAATCAGCATGCTTAAAGAAATGCCTCTTATTCCAGAGACAAAAAAAACATCATGACGAATGAAGATAGAAACAGAGAAATACAATATATAACAACTACTATTTCTAAAAAGTTTGAGACTCTATGCAAAAAAAAAAGTCTACATGGAATATATCATTTTCCAAATTTAAAGGAACTGTAGATGTTATAATTTCATAGTATGTAATTAAAAATCTTTTAAATCCATTCAGATGTGATCCAAGACAATATTTTAATGAAGTATTTTTGAATATTTGGAATTATAACAACAATTTTTAATTTTAAAACTTATAAATGCAAAAATACAAAATTTAAATTTTTTAAGTTCATTTTTTTTGGTAAAAATAACATCATTATCTACATGGAATCTACACAAATTTGTAACAAAGACCCTGCTTGAGAGAGCTCCAGCTCTCAGTTCCAGCTCAGATCTGAAACTTATAGGCTAAAATAAAGTGAATTAAGTTTATATTTTTAGTTTAAAATGTAAACAAGATGATCTACCTAAACACTTTTAATGTACCCACAACTCTAGCTCCACAAATTTCTGGAGCTAGAAATACCCTGCTCCACCAACTCCACAGATTTTGGTGGAGCTGGAGCTGTCCCAAACACCCCCAAAGTTTAACTTCTTTTGTTTTGAAATTTTTAATTCAATTTATAAATGTTATACATCAAATAATTTTAAATAACATACGTTTGTACTTCATAACAAATAAGTAATATACATGGATACTGATTGTCTTCTATTTTTTTAAAAAATTATTTAATTCATGAATTTCAACCCTTTGTGCTCTATACCTTCCCCGAAAAGGTATCTTGTTTAGCACGGGCATACCTACACCTTCTATTTGCACCGTACAATGTTTTTTGAGATGATGAAACGAATCCATGGGTTGCTTAGCACAGGGGAGGAAATTAACACTTTTCTAGTTCCTTGAATTTTTTTAATTTTTTTGTTTGAAAATCTAGCTCACTTACAAACGTAATTGCAAAAATAGCCTCCTCCCCAACCACGAAAGCGCAGGCAAGTGACACGTGTAGGTGAGCACATGCAGCACAGTACCTCCTTTTGTGGTACGGGAGCGTGGCAGGTGACACATGTCGCTTGCCGATGTTTTCGCGGTCGGGAAGAGGGCTATTTTTGCAATTGCATTCGGAAGGAAGCCAGAATTGCCAAAAAAAAATTGAATTTTTAATTTTTTGTGCTTATTTTGGAGTTCCGATTTTCGGTTATATGTCAATAACAAAACGACATTTCTATTTATATTTTTCACACCATCAAGCTGTGCATTTTTGTTGATACAAACATTTTTATACCTTTAAGAGACTTTTTACCCTCCTAAGGTGACGAGTTGTCAGTGATGGCGGAATGCGCTTTTTCTGATGTTCATCGACGTTGAAAGCACGGGATGGGAGCTCCGCAGGGAGTGGAGGAATGCGGTGTGGTGGCTACAAACTGAGGCAGCAATGTCACTAGCAATTAAACATGTTCAATCGGTGACATGCCAAACTCTTAAATGGCACAAGTTCATGCAGAAATTCGAGGATAATAACTACTATTGCGTTTTACTCATGCGCTTAGAGGGGATTGTGTACATGCTACATACCTCTTGTTTTCTTAAACGGCACAAGTTCGTGCAGAAATTCAAGGATAGCTACTATTGCATTTCACTCATGAGCTTAGAGGGGATTGTGTACATGCTACATACCTCTTGTTTTCAAGGAATTTTCTCAGTTCGTGGATGAGCTGGCCTTCACCCCACGTTGCTTCGTTGATGTTACCGTACTTGTCCTCGTCAAGTTGATAGAGCAGGTTCTTGAAAATCTTCTCCATGTTGGGATTAAGAGACACAGAAACAAAAGCCCCACAATGGAATTGCTCCTTAAGCTTCTCATACACCACATTGGCAAGAGTTGTCTTCCCTAATCCTCCAAAACCAACAATAGAGACTATCTTCGGTTGCTGTATGGACGCCTCGTCTTCTTCCATGAGCCTCTTGACTAGGTCATCACTCTTCTCTTTGGTGCCAACGAGCTCTGTTGCCATTCTGTACAGAGCTGCTAGGCGAAGGCTATCAACCGTAGTACCAGTAGGCTTGGCAGCAATGTTATCAACCTTGTACCTTTTACGCCGCTCACTCACCTCCTCGATGCGGCCCTTGATGTCTTTGACCTCGACGCCGATCTTGTGGCGAATCATGGCCTTCGTCAGCAGGTTGCGGCACTTATCAATGAAACCCACGAGGCCACTTATCAATGAAGCCCCCGAATTTGGCGCATGGGCGTCAACGCGGACCATGAATTTGTCGATGCTATCCTCAATGTCGTAGGAAAGCTCCCTGACATCCCTCGCCCAAAGCTTAACCTGAATGTCAGGTGGCTGATCAATCGGCGCCTCTGAAACCGTGAGAAGGGCGGCCTGCATGCTCTCCAACTCGGCTCTGAGGAACATGATCTCGCGCTTGACATCCTTGTGCAGGTTGTACTCCTCTTCCAGCAGGTCGCCCAGCTTGGGCAGGAGGGTGCTCATCGCCCCCGTCACGACCTCCATCCTTGGTAGCCTTTGACAGAGACAAGAGCACGTACGGAGGAATTACTCCCCACTTCAGCTGCGACGCCGAAAGCAGGCGAGTGGAGCGGCAAACCGAGACCTGCAACATCCAAGAGGCATCGTCATGAAACCATGGTAGCAGGGCACATACAGAACACACAAAACAGGAATCGAAACCAGCAAACCTTAGCGATGGCGGCCGGGCGGCAAGCAGGCCAAACGACGACGAGCAAAACGAGCGATAAAGAAGCTAGGCGATAATGGAGCCAAATACTAGCAGAAGGCAATAACGAAAGACGCCTCCCCCGAGTGGAGCCACGGCCGTGGGGCCGATGACCGCGACGGCGACCTCACCCAAAGTCTTACCCACCAATCGCACGCGCCCAACGCGAATCCAATAAACAAAGATACGGTCCACTAGAAATTCTGCCTCCGGTCAAAAATAGTAATCATTTTAAATATAAGTATAGTCAAATTTTTAAAATTTTAATTGTTAATATCTTTTTAAATATTTAAATTACATACTTGAAAATTATAAGTGTAGATTTGTTTTGAAAAGTACTTTCATACTAGAATAATTTTATTGGGCTTTATAAATATATTATAATTGAAATTAGTAGTCAAAGTTGATTTTTTGAACTGTATCAATGTTCAAAACAACAATTGTTTGTTACCAGAGGAAGTAGTTAAAGAATACTAGATCAATGCCTGTGCGTAGCTACGAAAAATAAAATTGGTAACGAAACATAAAGGTCAAGCAATAAAAGAAAATTGTGCTACAAGTTCAAACATCTATTTCTCTCGATTACAAAAGTTTTTATGGTTTCTTCTACGGTATGAATTAAAACCAAATATATTGTACATAGCAATATATATTACCAATCTCAAAAATCAATCAATCATTTTTATCCCTTTTTGCAATTTATATTACCATCTTGCGTTCCTCTTCCTCTCGTCATGCCCGCAGCGCGCGCTCCTCGGCACTATCGATCTCTTCTTCCTCGTCGTCTCGCTCTTCCTCGTCATCCACCGCCTTCGCAGGGGCGACACGGGGGCTTCTCCTGAGCACAAGACGCTGCTGCCAAAGCCACCGCCATTCCGAATCACTAGCCGCTACGCGGTCGCGTTCGGGGTGTCCGACATCTTCGCCGCGGTGCTCGCCGTCCTCCTCGCGCTCATGTTCTTCCTCCTGCCGAGCACGCCATGGCGCGCTGTAGAGTCCACCTTCCTTGCCGCCCACTTCATCGCGCACACTATGGCCGCGTGGTCAGTCACCTCGGAGAAAGGGGTCGCCATCGCCACCCAGCCTTTGCACCACCGCGTCTTCTAGATCACCACCGCCCTCGGCGTCGTGCTCTTCTCTTCTTCGGCGGTGGTCCATTGCGCTGACGGTTCACTGCTCTTCCCAGATGACCCTCTCGCCTTTGCCGGCCTACTCGTCTCCATGCATCTAGCACACCTAGCCATCACTGGCTTCACTGGCCATGACGCGGGAGCCCATGAAGGTGAACCAGAAAATAGCAGCGCCGAGGCGCCCGCCACGCCGTGCGTCGTCGTGTCGTTCCTCTCTCTTGCGACGTTCAGCTAGATCAACCCATTTATCTCTAAAGGCTATGCCAATGACTCTCTCACCGCCGACAATGTCCCAAAGGTGTCGCCGGTCAATCGCACCGTTGTCGACTCTTTGTTCACGCCCAATGGCCGTGGCTGGGTCACGACATCTCGTGGGCGCCACGCTCTGTCCTTCTCCGCCGCGCGATTACTCGATCGCGGCGCTCGGCCTCCTACGCCTCGTGGCCATGTACGTCGGTCCGTCACTAATTGATTAGTTCATCAAGTTCATTCGCCGTGGCGGCACAACATGGGAGATCTTGAATGGATTTTCTTGATTGATTATGTGAAAACTGTACATCATATATAGAGTACAAAAGGAATGATTGGCCGACTATTAATTACTAGCAATAATCAGGGATTTTATTATAATAATCAACCATATTTAGAGAGATATGGCTGGCTGTAAATCAGGAAAGAATAATTAGCTATAATGACTGGCCATTATTGAAAATATGGGGGGACTAGGAAGAATGGACCGCTGCCACCAGCTGCAAATTTATATTAGTAGAGATGACTTGTCCAGCACTAAGATGGCAAGTACACACTATCTGACTTCCTCACCTTTTGGAGAGACTCGAGAGCAGTAGTGTAGAATTGTCCTCAACAAATTAATGCATAGATCTGGTTTATATTATCTACTATATACTATGAGTAGTATAAATAGGGATGGGCATTTGGTTTTTTGGTTTGATTAGTTCGGTTTTTTCGATTTTAAAATAATTCGGTTTTTGGAAACTGGCAACTGAATTTCTTGGACCAAAATAAAATACCGAACCGAATTAACCAAAATATTTCAATTTGGTTAATTCAGTTTTTCGGTTAATCGAAATATGAATAAACACTAGGTAGATTAGATTTAGTCCTTCTCACATCACAGCACAAAGTAGGGATAAACCTACGCAATATTCATAAGTCATTACAATATAAGCATAATTGAACATATGGATATACCAAATATATGCATAAATGTATTAGAACATGAGAATTGTTTAGTCGCTTTAGGAAGAATATTATAAAAGTGGTATTGTACATGAGCTATTCGGTTATTTCGGTTTTTGGAAGTAAAAAACCGAACCGAACACTGAAAACCAAATTATACCAAAACAAAAATCGAACTGAAAACCGAAACAATCGGTTAATTCGGTTCAGTTTGGTAATTCAATTTCGGTTTAAAAATGCCCACCCCTAAGTATAAGAGTTCTTTTATTGTACACTAAATTCAATATGGGTCGTTCATTCTTTTCAATATAGTGGTGCAGATTATGTAGTACTTATTTATATTTCTTTCGATAGTAAAGTAGTAGTAATACCCTCAACAAATCGATAGCCATATTTGATTTCTATTATCCGCCACATATCATATTTTTATAGTTATAATGTACCATAAAATTTCTGCAGTGGAAGGCACCGTGGAGTTGATAATGTGTGCTCACTGCTCAGAGGTGGATCTACTATTAGGGTTTATTGGGGCTCTAGCCCCACCTCCGGCCGTCGGTGAAAACCCCCCAACCCCTAGTATCCCCCACACGATAAAGGCAGCAGCAGTTGAGCAGAGCCATGGCGGCAGCTGGGAGACCCGGAGTCGACAGGGAGTTGAGGGCGGGGCACCGGGGCAGGCGGACAGCCGAGAAGGCGACCGCACGGCGGCGTGGGTGACGGTGGCTGCTGGCGAGGGAGGATGCTCGTCGCGTCAGCGCATCGCATGGGTGGGGAACACCAGCAGCCTAGTGCCTAGCAGCTCGGAGCCTCGGACTGATCGCCAGAGGAGGAGCCCAGGAAGCCAGGACGATGAATCGGCTCGGTATAAATTGCCCCAATGCTTATGCCCCCTCTTTCTGATAATATATATTTTTATCGCAAGTAGATTCGTCGTTGTGCTTAATTCTTGTTTGACTGAGCGAAAGTAACAATCTTGTGTCGTTTGCTCAATACACAGTTTGTTTCTGGTCTAGTTCCTATAAACTAAGATTGCTGAAGTGTGCAGAAAGATAAAGCATTTAATTGCTTTGGGTTAGTTTGAGCATTGTTTTCTTCGTTGGGCTGGTATGCTGGATCTTGATTGCGAATGCGATATCAAAAGCAAGCAAAAGATTCCCTATTTTACATTTTGAGTTAAATTTTTTTAGTTCAAACTTTCTATTTAAAATTTTTGAAGTTAAAACTTCTTGTGTTAGAGAGGAAGGTAGATAGGTGGGGAAAGTGAGTATGGAAGAAGAAAGAGAGAAAAGTAGAAATGAATGGAGAAGATGATACATTGCATTTTAAAAGAGTGCGCTTAAATTTTCTAGTTCAAGGAAACTATTTGTAACCATAATATAAACATCTACATATCGAGGGGTGGACCCACGCCAGGTGTTGGAGCACCGGGCCTAGCCATTTAACCCTGAGTAGGTATATGTGGTTAGGGTTGAAAACGGTTCGAATATTTTCTGACCGATCCGGATATTTTCGGATACGGATTCTATCGGATCGGATATTTGTCGGATAGTATCGGATCGGATACGGATATGAATTCGGTAGCTCATTATTCGTCGGATACGAATACGGATTCAGATAATCCGGATAATGGTGGGTCGGATATCCGGATAGACATATGGGCTGGGCTAAGACTACTCTTTTGGCCCAAAAAGTTTTCTTAATTTCAGAATTGTTTTCTAATTTAATTAATCTCTAAAGCAAGTTTCAATTATTAAAATTAGCAAACCAACTTCAAAAATTATAATTTTTTTAGAAAGTTCCAGTAATAATATAACATTTAAAAAATTATTTTCAAGATTTTATCAGATTTTAATTTTTCTCAAAAATCAAAAACTCCTATTCTTGATAGGAAAATATATTAAATAAGTAGCTAAAAATGCATAAAAACTCATAAACACATAATTTATTATTTTAAACATAATTCAACTAAGAATATAAATCTTGAGTCATTACATGTAAGTATTATATACTTTTCCTAGAGATATGGTATCTAAGTATTATCAAATTTTTAGTGTGTTATGTGTTTGCTTCTATTTGTATCTCTAAGCAAGGATTACCTTCTTTTGTGTTTTAATCTATGTGTATGATGAACTAATCGTATATGTGTGATAAACTAAACTTTATATAATTTCATTTGCGCCATGGTATCTAACTATTGTCTAAGTGAATGAAAATACTTATATTTGTTCAATTTTCAATAATATTTTGATCAAATCAATTAGTTATGTGTTTATGTTGATTTTTTTATGTACAGTTTAAGGGCTTATCATGTTCCGATAAATATTCGAAACCGTATCCGTTTCGATTCATATTCGATCTGTATCCGTATTCGATACTATCCGTATTCGTATCCGGACTATCCGTATCTGTATCCGCATCCAAGAAAAAAATATGAAAACAAATATGGTAGAACTATTATCCGTCCGTATCCGATCCGTTTTCACTTCTATATGTGGTATATGTGGTAGTAGCAGCCCAATTAGTCGTTAGGAGTAGCCCAGTTAGCAACCCAAACGCTCAGCCTTCCCAACTACCATTCCTTTCCCTGTCGTTAGTAATTTTTTAAACGGACTTATCGAAGCTTCATAAAGGACTCACGAGAGTTTTTTTTTTTAATGGGGACTAACAGTCATAGTGGATTAATTTAGATCCCTATTTGCCTCGCAAGAAAATTCTCCTCCCCTCCCACGGTATAAAAGTGAGGACATAAAGAGTACATTGTACGCATATAAGAATATATCAAAAAAGAGGAAATAGCTGTGTATCTATATCTTGCATACTGGCTCCGGTTCTGGGCATTATTGCAGTCTGAGACCAACAGGGAGACCATCCGAATGGTGAGCAGGGCGTTGGAGGTTGTTGCGTGGCATATTTTCGCCAAGAATGGATGGATAAGCAATAATAGAATTTGCTTTTGATTTTTAGTTTTCTCTGTTTTATTATCTTTTCCAGCTCTATGGCTGTGCTACTTGTATGAACTCGGTTGTGTGCTTTGGCAGAGACCGGATTAAATATCCTTTATCTAAAAAATCTATATCTTGTGTCCCTATTCTAATCTCATGTTTATGCGATCTTGATACATAACACGTTGTCAACACGAGAGTGCTCCCGAGTGAAGGGTGTTCACGATTCAAAGGTTATTGTTTGATCTTTCTTAGTTAATTCAGTTGCCAGATTTATTTGGTCTCTCTCTAATTTTCTATATTCTTCTAATTTGACCGACGTCTCACCTTGGGTGGGATTAGTATTGACCAAACCCCGAACATTGTTTTGCACCTTAGCACGATCAGTGTTGTGTCATGCCTTGACATGCGCCGGGTTCTTCAACTGTCAATTCACGCCTAGATCGTTTGTGTCACACGTTAGCATGGCTGCTAAATAGATCTAGGTATCAGACAGCGATGTGGTGCCATCAAATTGATGCACCGGCTATCAGATCACGCCGTGGCATGACTGACGTCATACAGCTCCTTGTGCATGGTCGTTGGTTGGCCGACTGGACACGCCACATGCATGCCGCTGCACGTGTGTCTCGTCATGGCAAGTACACAGAACATTGTCGAGACCGCGTCGTGGCATGGCTCGCCAGAGGCTATCTCTGTCGCGCTGTGAGAGCGAGTGGGATGCCGTGTCATGAGCGTGAGATGTCACAGATGATCTTGCCGTGGCGAGACATCGAATGTCGCCATCATCAATCCTTCGGGCCGACTGAGCCCAGGATGTTGTCGTCCCTGTCATGCGCGCGCGTAACACTAGAACCATTCCCGTCACTGTGCCATGAGCACAGGTCGACCGGAACGCCATCGACGGTTTCCTCGCAGTGTGTAGGGGCTGAGATGTCATCATCGTAGATCAAAGATAACCGATTAGAAGGGTGAATAGTAAGTTTTAAAATTCTTTAACTCTAATTGCAATAAATGAAAATAATGATAGAATTCAGATTTTGGTGGAGATTTGGATAAGAAAAAATCTCTCACTAATTATGTATTCACTGTTGAAGGATGTGCCATTAACTGAAAAGCAAGTTTGCAAGCTATTGTTGTCTTGTCTACTACAAAAGCTGAGGATATGGCTATTTTTGAAGCTTACAAACAAGCCATTTGGATGAGAGGTTTATTTACTGTGCTTTGTGAAAGTACATCTTGCACTACAATATTCTATGACAACCAAAGTGCTATTTACCTTACAAAGGATCAGATGTTCTATGAGAGAACAAAGCACATTGATGCCAGATATCATTACATTCAAAGTGTCATTGCTCAAGGTGATATTAAAGTCAACAAGATAAGTACGCATAATAATCTAGCAGTTCCAACCGCTAAGTATAACCTTTGCTCAGACTTAGTTGGTATCATTTAGTAGTCCTTTGAACTTATGGCACACAAGATGTTCATGATGATTTATTTCGATGAGTTGCATTATATTTTGACTATAAGAGAAATTTGTCTCAAAGTGGAGATTGTTAAGTTAAAATATGATACAAATTCCTATTATATCTCTAATTAACTACTCTATCTCTAATTTGATTTTTACCACTATAAATGTGACGCTGTAGCCTAGGACAAGAGTAAGCGTTCCATTGTAATCATCTCCTCGTATAGTGATCGCCTTCAAGCGCCCGTGGTTTTTTCCTACAAGGATTTTCCACGTAAAATTTTGTGTCTCTTGTTCCCTGTTTTCTACGTATTATTTACCCAGCGTAACACCCTGAAATCGATTTGATGAACATATTTACACAACTGTACCAGTCAACATTTCTCCAATTCCATCGCCATTCAGTTCCACGAAAAGTAACTGTGCCACGTAGCTGAAGATCAGTACATGCTCATCAGCCATCAGAGCAGTCTTCAGATTTACCTTGTATGATTAGTGAATAATGTACCAACTCCTATCATAAGATGATAGGCTATCATCACTCCTTTGGCAATTGATCATGAGGCTGTGGAACGAACAGTTTGAATTTCTTTGCAACATCCTCTTCAACCAACGCCTCCAGGACTAGGTCTGAGCCTTTTGGTTCATCTGTGAGGATATAAAAAGCAGCAGATATTGGTATGCATTGATATAAAAGTTGTTGCAGTGACTTAATAACTTCAACAAAAATAAGACTTGAGACAAAACATAAGACCGGGTGAACTCTTCATGCAATGGCAGATTCAAGGGGGTACAGTTGGAGCAGTTGTACTTATAAAATGTCAGGAATTTAATCTCATACCCCATGATTCATGGCATGCTATAGAAAAACAATTCTCTGTTGTGTGTCAAGTGAATATAGTTGCTGGTGATCTTGGAAACCATTCAAACAAACATATGTTACTGCAAACTTTAAAAAAAAAAACATGCATCTAATATGAATGGAGGATGTGACATCTTAGAAAGAAGATACAGAAGCCTATCTCTTTGTAAACATGGAACATAATGTTGCGGTAGGTATATCCCTCTGACCAGTACCAACTTCTTGAGTTACATCCAACAAATCAGTTCTACATACTGGGGGGTGAACATACAGGCAGTCATCGGAATGAGATATATATGGTGTTCCTTTTGGTGGTTTGAACATTTCACACAATTTAAATTTTAGCAGTTCATTGAAGAAATTCACAGAAGATTGTCACATAAAGTGCAGTAGCATTAACAAGAAAACATTGTTGGGAGTTAAGACCATATTTTTATTAAAATATCCACAACAAGCATACGACAACGCTGTCTAACTCCATGTGTCACAAAATTCCAGTTTTGCTTATAGAATCTGAAATCATCACAGTTAAGATTTAATCTTGATATACCTGAGCGGCTTGGGAGTAATCCAGCACTTTCCGCAGATATTGGAAGTACATTTAACTGCCCATTGCTCTCTTTGAACTGCTCACCACATGAAGAACTCATATTAATTCCTGGGGTTTCAGTGAACCTCCCATACATCGTTGCTTGGCTCTGTAGATCTGTAGATCCTGTATTTGCCAAAGTCATGTCCTACAGGAGCAAAAAGGCAATGGCTAGTAAACTAGCACTTGCATTGAAATTGAAGAGACTATTTTATCACACCTTAGATATCAGCATTGTAGGGGAATCATCGAGTTTTCTAGCTTGAGTCGTGCTTGCTGATATATATTGAAGAGGCATTAGTCGTTAGTCATTTTACTCAAATACAGTATTGGGGAACACTGAATCAGAAAGGAATAAAGGTTGTATTAAAGTAAAGAAAAAGAATTATAATTACCACAGTTCTTAATGGTTAGTGCATTTAGCTGTCTGAAATCTACACACATTCACCAAGTTTCCTAACCATCACAACAGGTGATGAATAAGGGCTGCTGCTGGGTTGGATTTCACCATTGCGCAACAATTCCTTAATTATGTTCTCCAAGGCCGTTCTCTGATAATGTGGTATTCTATATGGCCTCAAGCTAGGAGGCTCTGCCCCAGCCTTCAAGTATATCACATGATCACAGTCACGCCTTGGTGGCAACCCCTCAACCTCAGCAAAAACATCAGTATAGCACTTGAGAATCTCTTCTTTCTCCGGACTAACCTGTCCCATCTCATTCTGTCGTTCCATCTCCATTGAGTTCACTCTGACTCAAAGCCCATTTACACCTTTCTGCGTTATCTTACAAAACTTCTTTGCATTCAGCATATAGTGGCTTGTAGGTTGTGTGAAGTCCTGAAACTGTATCTGTCGGCCATCCTTGGTGATAGTGAGCAGTTTATGCATGATTACCAACACTTCACTGCCAAAGTAAGAAATGATATATATGCAAGTTAAAGATAGACGAAACAAGCAAGCAAATAATTCTAAGAGAGGTAATTAATCAAACCAATTGTGTTGCTAGACAGGGTAAATTAGTCCATGCAGTTACCTTCCACAACGTGAGTGTGGGGCTATTGGGATTCATGTCGAGCGCTTTCCGAAATGCAGCCTCCGCAACTTTCCGAATTTCAGCGTTGGAACACAACAAATCAACAGAGACACGCTCAAGCGAAGACAGGTTCTCCAGGCCAAGGTTGAAATCACCAAATTGATCCATTGTCTTCCGCACTCCAATGCATAACTCAAGGGTTCGGAGCTTTTGCATGGCTCCTTGTGCAAACACCACCTCCATGGTCTGACCACGGAAAGTGAAGCGCGTTAGGCACCGGAACTGGTCACCGCTGTGAATGGCCAACCTTTCGTCTCTGCCTTGTGTGGGTTGCTTCACCCGTAACCAGAGAGAACTGAGAGATGGTATGCCCCCAAGGACTTGAAGGTCCTCCACTCCCAGTGTTTCTAGAATGATCTGCAGTGAGGAGAGGGAGGAGAGTTCGGTCATCCATCTTGGCACTGCGTAGATGCTCTGCCCTCTCATATCAATGGACCGAAGTTGTTGAGACCCCAGCTGTAACTTGTCACATAAAGAAGATAGGTCTCGACAACATTCTATATATAGGGTCTCGAGACCGACTAAGTTGTGTAGACATTGCAGGAAAGGTTCCCTGTAGCTCATGTCCCATTCATTGAAGCGTATACGCACACGCCTCAGCTTGGTCAGCCTGCCCAGATCATGCAACATGGTTGGAGACCAGATATTGATACGTGGCAATTCTTCTAGACATTTTAGATCCCCAAAGCCAGATGGTAGTCTCGTTGAATAGGCAACATGAAGGTACACCAGTTGTCGTAGTTCAAGAAAGGTGGATGGCAGCCCTTCTATTTCATTCCAACCTAGGTCTAGTACTTCCAAAAATTTTAGATTCCCAATCTCTCTCGGGATCTCAGTGATGGATGTCCACCTTAAATTTAAGTACCTCAGATGAAACAAATTGTAGATAAGCTTACAATGATGATTATCCACTTGCTCACATCCACTTAAATCCAATGCACGCAAGACTGGAAAGCTCGAAAGGGCAGGCAACAAATTGAAAGCTTGCTGAGACACAGTAAGTGACCTCACATGGGTCAAGCTCATGGTTGCTAGCTGCTTGACATCCTCTTCCGTGCTGGTTTGGAGGGATAGTCGACGTATCCTTCTTGGTAGAGACATGGTGGCCTGCTGACCACCTAATGTTGTTAGAAAATGCTCCTCATTTGACAGGGAAGTGATGAGATCAAGCACCATATCATGCACACGACAAGACCAAGCCTTATCATTCTCATCACATACTGGTTGGATCATACTTTTGTTAATGAGCTCATCGAAGAAGCTCTCTCCTACTTCATACAAGCCCTTCCCCTGTTTTTCGTGGACAAAACCTTCACCTATCCATTTCCATATCAATTGGGGTTTCCAAATCTCATAATCCTCAGGATACAAACTTAGATACAATAAGCATGTCTTTAGATGTGGAGGCAGATCATAGTAGCTGATAGATAGTATCCTTCTCATATCCTGCACATGAAGACTATCCTCTAGCCCAGAACCCATTGATTGGTACACCTTGGACCAGTACGTCCGTGTATTTTCCCTTCCCTCTTTACCAGCCAACATACTAGCTATTGTAATTATTGCTAATGGTACACCGCCGCATTTCTTTAGGATATTTTCAGATACTTCAGCCAACTGACTAGGAGGAAATTTGTCTTCATTGCCAAATATTCTTTTGTAGAATAACGTTTTAGAGTCAGCAGGAGAAAGAGGTTCTAGTTGATAAACGCCTCTGGCTTGTTCAGCAACATCAAGTATGCGAGTTGTTGTGATTATTCTACTTCCACGTTCATTCTCAACCAAAGCATACTTGATTCTTTCCCATGTAGAATTATTCCATATGTCATCAATAACAATTAAGTACCTATTAGGGGATACCAGAGGACCATATCTTAGTAAAACTCTACGGAAGTTTTTTTTTCTGTGAGCACAATCGAGATATTCATGTGAGAAAAATGTCAATAATAAAAGAACAAAAGCATTCTCAGGTCTTTGAGGATAGTGTTATTGGCATTTAGTCAAAATCAGCATGCTTAAAGAAATGGCTCTTATTCCAGAGACAAAAAACATCATGTAAAAAGAGAACAAAAAGCATTATCAGGTCTTTGAGGATAGTGTTATTAGTCAAAATCAGCTTGCTTAAAGAAATGCCTCTTATTCCAGAGACAAAAAAACATCATGACGAATGAAGATAGAAACAGAGAAATACAATATATAACGAGTGCGTCTTCTTATTTGGCATTCACTAATGGCCCTATCCGAATAGTTTTTAACTGGTCGGCAAGATCAACGGAAACTTCCCTTATTTGCCCATTGAGCTGAGGAGTTGTCTTTAGCCTCTCCATCTTGTTAGATTTACAAGAATTTTCTGCATCATTAGCATTACTTAATGATAATTGATCAACAATTTCAATTGACTTGCGATCACAATTAAGTGCAATAAGTTGGTTACCTTGCACATTAATTACGTCTTTTGGACCAGAAATCTTTAAGCTGTGGTAGGCATGATGAGTTGTTGTCACAAACTTGGTTAGTAAAGGTCTAAGCAGAATGGCATTATATGCTGATTCAAAATCAACAATTTCAAATGAAATTAACTCTGTTCTGAAATTGTCAACATTTTCAAAGGTGATGGTAATAGTATCTGTCCCACTGGAGTTATTGAGGGACCAAGTACAATCCCAAAGAATGGGTTTGTAACAGGTCTTATTTTAGAATGAGGGATTTGCATATCATCAAAGGTATGGATAAAAAGCAAGTTCAAAGAACTTTCTCCATCAATTAAAACTTTTCCAACTTTGCAGTTACTAATAGTAGGAGAAACTACTAATGGAAGTTTTCTAGGGACTGACATGCCTTTTGGGCAATCTTGCTTGTTGAAGGTGAGGTCGACATCCGACCACTAGGGATACTCTAGTTTTCCAATCCGGTTGCCGATGCTGTTGACTTCCCTCCATACAGTTTTGAACTGCCTTTTTGAAGTATATTCAGATGAACCTCTGAATATAACATTGACATGATTATTAGCCTTCTGATAGCCATTTCTTCTTCGCCATCTGTATCTTAATTGCTTATTCTTCTAGTAAGGTAGGCATAGGGCCATTACCAGAGTAGAAATCTTCCATGCCCTTTTGCCAAGTACGGCAATTCTGCAAATCGTGTCTGGATACCCTGTGTAATGGACACTAGTGATCATTGCCATTGGTCGCACTAGGCTTCTTGAAGCCGGACTGGTCGTCCTGTTGACCGGTTGATTTCTTCCAAGGTGCCTTCCCCTTGCAGTACGTAGGTTGTTTTGAGACACCTGCAACTTCTCGTTGAAAATGCTTTTTGTTCTTTTTCTTATTCCTACCCTTACGATCTTTAGATTTGGAAATCTTTTTCATCCTCTGTTCTTCTCACCCTCGGAGGCTAGGTTGTGGTGGAGCATGGCCCTTATCAACCATTTGGTTTCACTCAATAGCCTCATGAGCATCTGAGTATCGATATGCCATATCGAATAGTTTTGGTATGGTAGACAACAGATGAATGTTAAGATCTTCAGTGAACTACTTATAACAGACAACCTGCTTAGAGGCACGTATCATAGAACTGTCAGATATATTAGGAATGATATTATGCACTACTACAAACCACTTAATGAATTATCGCAAATTTTCAACAGAAGTTTGGCGGAGACGATGCAAATCATCTTATTTACCAGGTTTGGCATAGCAACTTTTGAAATTATTTAACATTGCATGGCACACATTTTTTCAACTGAAAATAGAACCTATTGGTTGGTTAAACAGCCAAGTTTGTGCTGATCCTTTTAAAATAGTAGGAAGATAGTAGGCCATTACCTTTTCATCACCTCCAGTAGCCTGGATAGCGGTAGTATAAACTTGAAGGAATTCCGATAGATTTTGAGTTCCATCAAAACTCTCTAGAAATTTTGGCTTGAACTTTTTAGGCCAGGTTACATTTTTGAGCCTAGGGAAAAAAGTTTTACATCTTGTATACAGGTCAGAGTGTAATCGTACGTTAGGAGCTTGGTGCATGTTCTCAGGAGAATGAGGTCGTCGCCGATCATGATTAGAAATTTCACCTAGGGCAAGGCGTTGAAAGATGCTTCTCCAACGTGGACCTCCTCTTCATTGGTGGCTAATGCCTTACTGGCACTGACCAGATGAGTATCCCTCCATACAAGATTTGGTCTAAGATCTTGTAGACATAGACCTTACTTGTATCTCATTTGTGGCTTCTTGCAGGTCAGCAGCAATAGACCGTATGGCGGTTGTGTCAAGTACATCTTCCCTCTCCGTTAGATGATTAAGAATTGCATTTGATAAAATGCTAATTTTCTCAACGGGAGTTGTTTGCTGCGAGCCACTTTGAGCAAAGTTAGAGTCTCTTACCACCGCCTGTGAATGTGGTAGTGTAATTAATGTATCTTGACGAGGTTGTCCTCCAGAGACTCGAAATCTCCACGAGGTGCTTGGTTGACTCTGGAAATACAGGCGTTTGACCTCATCAATAGACTTTTGTTTTCTGCCATACGTTGCTCATATTCACTCTGAGCGGTTTTTCGGTAGTTTCTTAAGCTTCACGTTCTTCACATTCCACCCATTGTCCATCTATTTCACAGAGGGTGTTAATCCTCTATCTGCACCTGATGATGGTGTGTAATCTAAACCTTGGAGACGATCTTCCAAAGCTGAATTATTCAAAAGGTTATCACCACCTTTCAACATATTTTCATTGTCAATTTCCATGGAACATTCCTCATGAATATCTTCCTCTGAATTTACTAGAGTAATGAGAGGTTTACCTTTTGAGAAGAGTTGTAGAGCATCGTTTGAGAAGAATGACGTGTATCACCATGAACCAATTTGGGTTCATGCTCGGAAGGTCGACCATTGAAGCATTGTTCTTAACAAGACAAGTTATGGAGCGGTATAGGGAGCAGAAGAAGGACCTACACATGGTTTTCATCGACTTGGAGAAGGCTTATGATAAGATACCAAGGAATGTTATGTGGTGGGCTTTGGAAAAGCATAAAGTCCCAACAAAGTATGTTACCCTCATCAAGGACATGTACAACAATGTTATGACTAGTGTTCGAACAACTGATGGTGACATGATGACTTCCGATTAAAATAGGACTACATCAAGGGTCACCGAGCCCTTACCTCTTCGCCTTGGTGATGGATGAGGTCACGAGGATATTCAAGGAGATATCCGTGGTGTATGCTTTTTGTCGACGATGTAGTTCTAGTGGATGAAAGCCATGGAGTAAATAGGAAACTAGAGTTGTGGCGGCAGACCCTAGAGTCGAAAGGTTTTAGACTTAGCAGGACTAAAACCGAGTATATAAGATGTGACTTCGGTACTACTAGGCATGAGGAGGGAGATGTGAGTTTGGAAGGTCAGGTAGTGCCCAGGAAGGATAACTTTCGATACTTGGGATCGATGCTACAGAGAGATGGGGATATTGATGAAGTTGTTAGCCATAGAATTAAAGCGGGATGGATGAAATGGCGTCAAGCATCTGGCGTTCTCTGTGACAAAAGGGTACCACAGAAGCTAAAAGGCAAGTTCTATAGGACGGCTATTAGACCTACGATGTTGTATGGTGCAGAATGTTGGCCTACTAAAAGGCGGCATGTTCAGCAATTAAGTGTCGCAGAGATGCGTATGCTGCGTTGGATTTGTGGTCATACAAGATTGGACCGAGTTCGAAACGACGAGATATGTGATCGGCTAGGGGTAGCTCCAATTGAAGAAAAGCTTGTACAACACCGGTTGAGATGGTTTGGACATGTACAACGGAGACCTCTGGAGGCACCAGTGCATAGCGACATCATAAGACGCGATAATAATGTGAAGAGAGGTAGGGGCCGGCCAAACTTGACTTGGGAGGAGGCAATCAAAAGAGATTTAAAGGGATGGAATATATCGAAAGAGTTGGCTTTGGATAGAAGTGCGTGGAAAGCAGCCATCCACGTGTCTGAACCTTGATTAGGCTTTACGCCACGTTTTGGTATAGTTTTAGGCTTTGTTCTACTTCCTCATCTCTCTCTTCCTCCCTTTGTTAGCGGATCGTTTTGGGTTTCAACTCTAGCCTACCCCAACTTGCTTGGGACTAAAAGGCTTTGTTGTTGTTGAATGAGAGGTTTACCTTTTGGCGCATAGGGTGAATGCACTTCAGGCTCTACATCTGCCTCAATCTTTGCTAACTCTACCGCAGAAATGTATTCAGAATAGAAATCACACTTACATTGTTCTTCTGTTGGCTCATCGTCAGCAGTGACATAGGCGTAATTGACGATGCCGAACCAATTTTCTTCATCCATTATAAAGAATTTCTTGATTTTGATATCCAGGGTCGTCCTCCTAGCGCTAGCTATCGATGTCCAAGAATTTGGGTCCCTTAATCGAACTTACAAAAAAATATTAACAATGGGCTCCTGGAGATCAAAATGGAGACAACGGGGATTGCTTTTTTATTAGCCAAGCGACTGTGACAAAATACACGAATTACAAGATGGTCTAAGTGATCGCAGAATGCTAAATTCTAAATTTAAGGTGTCAAAAAATGCCAGATTGTCAATCCCTCTGAACAATGTGGATTGGCCCCTATTTATCCTTGATGAAAAGGTGGCAATTGTTCTATAAAGGGGCGTCATGCAACCGAGGGATGCCTTTCCACCAAACAGTGTTCTCTCGTCGAAGGGTGCCTTTTCCAAAGATAACTTCTGAGTGGTTACGTGTACCTGTCAGACAGCTGTCTGCATGGAGATATGTGCAGAGAGAACCGCTTGTTCCAGACCAGTTTGCTAGTCAGGGCAGCCATTTCACTGGTCAGTGGCTGAAGAAAGGTTTTGACTATCTTTGACTAAACTGGTCAGAGATCTAACTGTTAGTAGCTGAATTCTTACTCTCATTGAGAGAGGATGACACTAGGAGTTGGGGCAATTTTCTTGTTTATTTCTCACACAATGCCATGCCAACTTTGAGGGTTGGGGTTACATATTTATAGCCGGCGGTCAAGCATATGCTAAGATGCTAGTCTAAGATGTCTGTCCTAAAGATGCTATACTAAAGATGCTAGTCTTAGTCTAAAAGCAGATGCTGTCCTAAAAGCAGATGCTGTACTAAAGACGCTAGTCTAAAAGCAGATGCTGTCCTAAAAGCAGATGCTAGTCTTAGTCTAAAAGCAAAAAGCAAAAAGACTACCATGAGGACCACAAAGACCAACGGTACAAGGACTTATTTCATCATTCTCCCCTAAGTCTTGTCCGTGCGTCTTGTGGGAAAGTTGGACCATCCGGTCCCGGAGCGAAGCTCAAGGAACTTGATCCTCCCAAGGGCTTGGTGAAGCGTGTCCGCAAGTGGTCCTTAGTGTTGATGTAGCGCCTTGATGCTTCTTCGTCCAAGCAATCCGGATGAAATGGTACCTCACCCGGATGTGCTTGCTCCGCTTCATGAAAACGGGTTCTTTGCGGGGCAGGCGGACTTGCTATCCACCACGAGTTCCACCGCTTGTTGTCTCTGCCGAGAGATCACCAAGCGATCGAGCAAGCCAAAGTGCTCGAGTCGAAGCGGTGGAAGCCGCTATGTACTCGGCCTCGCACCGACAGGCCACCACTTGTCGCTAACCGATCGCCACTAATGAGGCACTTGCCGAGAAGAAGAGAACCCCGCTCGTGCTCTTCTTTGGTGTCGATGTCGCCTCGTGATCATCTGCCGCCAGAGGTGACGAGGTGTGCCTCTCGGGGCACCTCGGGTAGTAGAGGGGCGTGGTCGAGAGTCCCCGCAACATAGCGGATGATCCTCTTCACGACTGTTGGTGCTCCGTCGTTGATCGCCGCATGAACCGACTAACGAGCCGACGGAGAAAGCGAGATCCGGCCGTGTGTGGGCGAGGTAGCGAAGGCTCCCCACAAGACGCCGCGATCTTGCGTGGCGTTCACCTCTTCCGTCGTGTCGTCGCGGCTCGGCACCGCTCTCCATCGGAGCGAGTCTTTGGGTTGCGATCAGGAGCCCACCACTCAACTACACGCTTGGCGTGGCGGTCTGTCGGCGTGATTCCGAGTCGCCCGGTGCACCTCGATCCCCAAGTAGAAGGAGAGGCCCTGTGTCACTCATTTGGAAGGTGGCCTTCATCTCTTCCTTGAATATCGCCACTCTACGCCCTTGGTGCGGTGATCACCAAGTCGTCGACGAGATACCCACCGTGGCGTTTCCACCATTGCCCCGCCGTAGATGGTCGCCTCGTCGCGGGCTTTGCTCAAGCCATCCTTTTGAGCGTGGAATCCAACTTGGCATTCCACGCCCTCGGTGCCTGTCGCAAGCCATAGAGGGCCTTGCGCAGGCGTAGCACCTTGCCCTCCTTGCCGGGAGTCTCAAAGCCCGGCGGCTGGTGCACGTAGACCTCCTCCTTCAAATCGCCGTTAAGAAACGCCGATTTAACGTCCATGTGATGAACATGCCAGCCTTCCTGGGCAGCCAGCGCAAGGAGAAGTCGCACGGATTCCATCCGTGCCACGGGAGCGAAGGCATCGTCGAAGTCGATCCCCTCCTGCTGCACGAAACCGCGTGCCACCAAGCGAGCCTTGTGCTTGACGATGGCGCCGGCTTCATCCCTCTTTAGCTTGAACACCCACTTAAGAGTGATCGCGCGGTGACCACGAGGGAGATCAGCAAGCTCCCAACTGCGGTTCTTCTCAACCGCGTCCATCTCCGACTGCATCGCGGCACGCCATGCCGCGTGTCTCGCGGCCTCCGCGAAAGAACGAGGCTCGCCGTCGTCACACGCAAGATGCAATCGCGCCTCCGGATCGCGAGACACCGGTCCGGCACCGGCGGTCGCCGAAAGGTTCTCCATCGTGACGATATCAAGAACGGCTCGCCGTCGTGATACACGTCGAGGCGCTCCTCATCGTGGGAGAGCGGAGTAGCGAACTCCACCGGGCCGTGGTCGACACTAGCTGATGTCGGAGTGGACGTGCCCGGAGGAGTGGCCGTTGGCGAAGAACTTGCCGCAGCCGAAGTTGTGGCTGGAGAGCATGACGCTGGAGTCGGTGGAAGCTCGGGGACTGGGGTAGGCATGCTTGGTGAAGAGGAGCTGCCTACTCCCCCAGCTCCCTTGAAGTGGACGTACTCGACAGTGAAGTCGTTGTACGTCGGAATCGAGCCGTCGTCCACCGCCTTGTCCCATGCCCATCTCGCTTCATCGAACACTACGTCGCGCGCGCGCGCTTGCACGCCGTGTTCTGGGTCAAGAATGCGGTAGGCCTTGAGCCTCCGCGAGCCGAGAACACCGAGTGCTCTCGCTGCCGAGCTTGCCGATGTGGCTAAGCTCTTTGACGAACGCGAGGCAGCCGAAGACCCGTAGGTGAGAGACCGCCGACTTGCGCCCATGCCAAACCTCGTACGGCGTCCTGCCATTTAGAGCCTTGGTGGGCGGCGGTTGAGGATGTAGACGGCCGTCACCACCGCCTCTCCCGTAAAAAATCGGCATCCCTCGCTGAGGAGGGCCGAGCCATCCCCACAACCGTCTCGTTGCGCCGCCGACGACACCGTTCTGCTGCGGTCAGACGGCGCGCGAGTAGTGGCGCCAATGCCCTCATCCGCGATGACGATCACGAACTCACCGCCGTGAATTCGCCGCCGTTGTCGGTCGAAGACGCTGCAGACTTTTGCGCCGCATTCCGCCTCCGCGCGACTGCTTGCTACGCGATGGCATCCGCACCTCTCCTTTGCCGCCGAGAACCATCACCCACATATAGCGGGAGAGATCGCCGACGAAAGCGCAGAAATAGCGTCGTCCTCCTAGTGTGGCCGGTGTCACCGCCACACAGTCCCGTCTGCGAGCTCGAGCCGCCCTTGGCTCGGAAGCTCGACCGTTGGGGAAAGGGGCCGCCTCTGCTTTGTCAAGACGCAGACGCCGCAGAATCGCTCCACATGGTCAAGGCACGGAGGTCGCGCACCATCTCGTTGGCACCGAGCCTTTTCGTGGCCTCAGTGAAGGTGCGGCGCTCGTGCCATTGCCACGCCTCGTCGTCGACGAGCGGCGGAAGGCGAGAGGTTGTGCCACTGCACGTTGAGGACGTAAGTCGATTGGTGCCTCTGGTTACCTTGGCAAGAAGGCGGCGATGGTGATCCCGCATCCTCATGACTCGCTCTTGATCGCCACGCGAACCGTTCTCATCCAAATTGCCCCAAGTCGATGATAGAGTTCCTTAGCGCGGGGATGTAGTAGACTCCGGTGAGCAGCCTGTGTTCTCCAGACTCGGCGGTAAAGAGGACAGAGCCGACGCCCTTGATCTCCACACCGGAGGCGTCCCCAAACTTGACGAAGCCTCGGACGTTGGAGTCAAGCTCGGTGAAGAACTCCCGTCGACCGGTCATGTGATGGGTAGCGCCAGTGTCGAGGCACCACCCGTCAATCTTGTCGCTGCTGGAACTGTCACCAAGAAAGGCGTGTGCTCTCGGCTCATCAAGGTGGAGGAGATTCGCTGCGGCCGATGCCGCTGGAGATAGCTCGATGCTTGCGTGTGCCAGGAGCAGAGCCGGCTCTTCTTCCTCCACCTGTGCGACGTGGGCCTGGCCACGTCGTGGCTGGCGACACTCCTTGGCCCAATGGCCAAGCTTGCCACGATTCGCGCGAGTCGCCTCGTCTTAAACGGCCGTTGCCGGTGGCGCGCCACTGGCGCCTCCGCGGCGTCACCTCGGCGACGTCCTCGCGCCCGGCGACGCTCTGCGCGCCTTGGCGGCTTAGCGCGCTTGCGGCCGCCTGTCGCGGAAGAGGACTCCCCCTTCTTCCCGACACCCTGGCAAGCCTCCCACTGTTCCCGAGTGAGATACAGCTTCCCGCCGATGGTCATAGGCCCCGAGAGGCTGTGGTTCGTCGCTGTCGACGACCTTGAGGCGACCTATCGCCTCTTCGATCGACATCGTGGAGAGGTCCAGCAGAGACTCGATCGAGCGAGCGATCTGCTTGTACTTCTCGGGGATGCAACGGAAGAGCTTCTGGACGGCTCTCTCCTCGTCGTAGGTGTCGTCGCCGAATCGCACCATCTTCGCATCGAGTGTTGAGACGGAGAGCAAAGTCATCAACGCCCTCACCGGCTTGAAGGCGAGTTCTCCCACTCCTGCGGTGCTGCGCAGGTGGTCTTGCGGCGCGGCCGCTGCCGCGCGCGCAATGATGGCATCGAGCCTCCTTGGCGATTCGCTTTTGGAAAGCAAGAATCGCATCTCGGCGAACTGCAATATGAGGGCATCCAATACCGTCGATCCTCGTAATGTCGGCGTCGCCGTCTCGAATCGCTTCCCACATGTGCCGCGCTGGGCCGTACCGCATCACCGCGACCCGCTCGGCGTAGTTGGTCTTGGTGAGTAGGCCATCCATCGCCGGACCGACGTCCCGACAATGGCTCGATCCGTGGTGACCATCGTCACGGTCCGGGAGAGCGCGCCGCTACCAAAAGCCGCCGCGATCTCCGTCGACCCAACCGCCGCCGGAACGCCGTTAGCGCGTCCGCGCTGTCTGGCTGCCACCGCGCATCATAGGGCGCGACGCCTTCATCGCCGCCGCTGCGCCGCCTCCTCGCCGACTTGAGCCCCACGTCGGTGCGCCGTCAGCGAGGCAGAGCTGCTGAGCTACTGCCTTGAAGTCTCGAAGCTCTTTGCCGCCGCCGCGCCGCATCATCCGCTTCTTCTTCCACTTCATCTTGCCCTGCCGCCAGCTTCCGCCGCCGCCACCTTTGCCGCTTGCGCTGCCTGCGATCTCTTCTTCTTCGCCGCTCATGATCTCTTCTTGCAACAACCTCGGCCTCTGCCGGTGGCCGAGGCGCAAAGCGAAAAGTCTTGAGATCGTCCTTCGGACATGGCGCGCTAGTGAAATTCTTCTGCTAGGGAAGAAGTCGCCTCGAGACGAGCCGCCGTCTTTCGAGAGATGAAGGATGAGCAGGAACAGCTGTTGGTACTGCTGCTAGCTGAGAGCAAGGGGGGGCGTGGGAAGGAGATGAGCAAGAGATGTTAAGGCTACAGGAAAGAACGGCTCTGATACCACTTGTTAGTAGCTGAATTCTTACTCTCATTGAGAGAGGATGACACTAGGAGTTGGGGCAATTTTCTTGTTTATTTCTCACACAATGCCATGCCAACTCGAGGGTTGGGGTTACATATTATAGCCAGGCAGTCAAGCATATGCTAAGATGCTAGTCTAAGATCTTGTCCTAAAGATGCTATACTAAAGATGCTAGTCTTAGTCTAAAAGCGATCTTGTCCTAAGCGAGATCTTGTACTAAAGATGCTAGTCTAAAAGCAGATCTTGTCCTAAAAGCAGATGTCTTGTCCTAAAGATGCTAGTCTTAGTCTAAAAGCAAAAAGCAAAAAGACTACCATGAGGACCACAAAGACCAACGGTACAAGGACTTATTTCATCACTAACTGTATAGGTAGGGATGTGCTTTGTTTTAATATATTATGGGTTTTATATTTCGTAAGCCGATTACCAGCGTATAGTCACGAATAATTCTAGAGAGCATAAATAAAAAACAGGGTTTTTAATCCTCATCAACTAGTGAAACTAATTTCTAGGTACTACAAAAACCATGAGCTCTCTATCCATGCAAAAATACCTAAGTTTGTGCCCTGTTTACATTTAGCTCCCAATTTGGGTGAATCCTTTCGAAAATAAAAATCCAAATAAACACAACTCATGTAAATAAACCTCAAAAATTGTGAAACCACATCCTAATATCCTTATAAATCTAGAGAATTTTATTTCTGTAATTATATTTAGAGTTTGATGATATTAACTTCTTTTGCTTCTTATTGTTATTTTGCGTTGAATTTCATTTAGACACCGACGTTCTAGAAAATGCAACTGTCAACCTTGACTCCACCCAAGATTTCAACGAGCAAGTCAAGCACCCTATTTTAATCATGTTGATCCAATTATTTCACTAAGTTTATATTGTTTTATCAAATCTATGTATGCATGCGTATATTTTCGGTAAATGTTGCTATATTGTGAGTACTGGTATACATATCCCTCAATTCATAGAAATTTCTTAATAAATATTGTTATGTCAACCTTGATAACTCTAAGGTAGTTTTAGACATTCTAAAAATATCAATTGGGTATAACTGAATATATATGCATTTGCTTAGCTATGCTTTAGAAATGGGATAATGGATGATCAGATATGCTATTTGTTATGAATAAAAATTGTGAACATGTTCAGAAATATGGTTTCTGATATTTTGGCATAAAGATGAAAATAAAACTATAGTTTGACGCGGGCGAGATATGGCAATAGCCAGATGTGCGAGGGATGGACTTGCATGCAGTGTAGGGGGAGTGTTCTCGCCCGGATCAGATTAAGGACTGAACGTAGTATTGTATAATCCAAGATAATTAGTTCAAGCACAAGTGCTATTATGGGTAGCCTTAACCAATTAAGTTACTTAGGTTGAGCTTTGCACATTGGAAGGCCAAAGTGGTACAGGCATTCTGAGATGCATTGCTCGAAAGGGTGCCCTCATCGAGGAGTTGGGAATAACACTTGCCGATACAACGGTGTACGCCTTACTATGGGCATAAGTGGAGACACGATAAGAATAGATTGTCGTGAGTACAATGTTTGTACAAATATCTTCTGCAACTATAGTAAGAGTTTATCGTCACTGAACTGGTGCAAGGTTAGGCCCAAGTGATGTAAAGGTTCATGTCATGACCTCTTGGCCACACGCCAAAGGAAACGTGAAAACATCGACAAAAAGAGCTGATTATGTCTTGTGGGTAAAGATGTATGCCTCTACAAAGTGTAAAATTGTTTGAAAAGTCATTCTCATGGTTATGAGAAACTTGGTGCACTAACACTAGTTAGAGTTTTGATATTTTCGTTAATTGGAAAGTCTTTGTTCCAGATTTTATGCCAGGGATTGGCGAAGGAAGATTCGATGGTCACAATCATGGAGGACTGTGAGTAATTACATATTATGCTATTCATACTTGCTATTTATATGTTAGTCAAAACTGCTCTTACAAATTTCGTTTACAATCTATTACTTGATATTCATATTTCAAATTTGTTTTATGTAAACAAACTTAGTAGCCTTCTCTTTTGACATAGCCTATATTTAATTATATATTTGTGGTACACTACAAATCTTGCTGAGTACGAAAGTACTCAACATCGCTATTGTTGATATTAAGTGGACAAAGGAGTAGAAAACCCCCACAACATGTTCTATACCGCAGGATACAGGGATTTTGCGGATGAGTTCTTCTAAGAATTTATCCTTGTCAGTTGCCTGAGGGATTGCTATGGGCATACTATTGGATTTCTATATCTTCCGTTGCACTTTGTTCAACCTTTCTAAGTATTATTGTATAACTACCTTTCGCTAATATATGTATAATATTGTGTGTGAATGTGATGACAATACTGTAAATATGTGTACTAGCCACTGATCATAGAACTAGTACTGTATGCACATGGAACCTTCTCGGTATTCCAAGCCAAAAGGAAGGGTCCCGCACCAACAAAACAAATGCATGATTGACCCTAGTATCTTGGACGCTCCTATCCCATTCTATCACATCCCACCAACCAAAATACAATCTAATAGGACATCATTTTCCACCGCAGCAGCCTCCTCCAACACAAATATCTGTTTTAGCGTTTGTTTTTTCTAATTGTGCTCTGATGCGGTATTACTAAGCTAATTTCCCTTATTTCGTCACTAGCACCTTTGTTTACAAGTATGTGAATTTCAGCTCGTGGCTACTTGTACTACAATTGAGTACTCTAACATTACTCTACACCACCCATATAACAAGATCTAAATCAAACATGTTCAATCGGTGACATGCCAAACTCTTAAACGGCACAAGTTCATGCAAAAATTCAAGGATTTTCAGATCAAGGATAACTACTATTGCATTTTACTCATGAGCTTGGAGGGATTGTGTATATGCTACATACCTCTTGTTTTCAAGGAATTCTCTCAGTTCGCGGATGAGCTGTTCTTCACCCCACGTTGCTTCGTTGATGTTACTGTACTTGTACTTGTCAAGTTGATGGAGCATGTTCTTGAAAATCTTTACCACATTGGCATCGAGAGACACAGAAACAAAAGCCCAACAATCGAATTGCACCTTGAGCTTCTCATACACCAAATTGGCAAGAGTTGTCTTGCCTAATCCTCCAAAACCAACAATAGAGACTATCTTCAGTTGCTGTCTGGACGCCTCGTCTACCTCCATGAGCCTCTTGACAAGGTCATCACTCCTCTCTTTGGTGCCAACGAGCTCTGTTGCCTTTTTGTACAGAGCTGCTAGGCGAAGGCTATCAACCGTAGTGTCAGTAGGCTTGGCAGCAATGTTATCAACCTTGTACCTTTTACGCCGCTCACTCACCTCCTCGATGCGGCTCTTGATGTCTTTGATCTCGGCGCCGATCTTGTGGCGAATCATGGCCTTCGTCAGCAGGTTGCGGCACATATCAATGAAGCCCACGAGGACACTTATCAATGAAGCCCCCGAATTTGGCGCATGGGCGTCGACGCGGACCATGAAATTGTCGATGCTATCCTCGATGTCGTAGGACAGCTCCCTGACATCCCTCGCCCAAAGCTTGACCTGGATGTCAGGTGGCGCCTCTGAAACCGTGAGAAGGGCAGCCTGCATGCTCTCCAGCTCGGCTATGAGGAACATGATCTCGCCCTTAACATCCTTGTGCAGGTTGTACTCCTCTTTCAGCAGGTCGCCTAGCTTGGGCAGGAGGGTGCTCATCGCCCCCGTCACGACCTCCATCCTTGGTGGCTTTTGACAGAGACAAGAGCACGTACGGAGAAATTACTCCCCACCTCAGCTGCGACGCCGAAAGCAGGCGAGTGGAGCGGCAAACCGAGACCTGCAACATCCAAGAGGCATCGTCAAGAAACCATGGTAGCAGGGCACATACAGAACACACAAAACAGGAATCGAAACCAGCAAACCTTAGCGATGGCGGCCGGGCGGCAAGCAGGCCAAACGACGACGAGCAAAACGAGCGATAAAGAAGCTAGCGACAAAGAAGCTAGGTTTTACCTATGTGTTTCTTCTTTTGCTTTTTGGATCAGCTAAGTAGCTGATAACTCTGTAATAAAATTGGGCTGTGTGTTGTGTCAGAGGCCGAAGGAAACTCCATTTTCTAAAAAAATGAGCCAAATACTAGCAGAAGGCAATAAAGACGCCTCCCCCGAGTGGAGCCACGGCCGTGGGGCCGATGACCGCGACGGCGACCTCACCCAAAGTCTTACCCAGCAATCGCACGCGCCCAACGCGAATCCAATAAACAAAGCACCGGGGCAGGCGGACAGCCGAGAAGGCGACCGCGCGGCGGCGTGGGTGACGGCGTCGGCGAGCGCTGTCCAGGTGGCTGCTGGCGAGGGAGGATGCTCGTCGCGTCGGCGCATCGCATGGGTGGGGAACACCGGCGGCCCAGTGCCTAGCAGCATGGAGCCTCGGACTGATCGCCAGAGGAGGAGGCCAGGACGACGAATCGGCTGCGTATAAATTGCCCCAATGCTTATTCCCCCTCTTTCTAATAATATATTTTTTTATCGCAGGTAGATTCGTCGTTGTGCTTAATTCTTGTTTGACTGAGCGAAAGTAACAATCTTGTGTCGTTTGCTCAATCCTATGAACTAAGATTGCTGAAGTGTGCAGAAAGATAAAACTTTTAATTGCTTTGGGTTAGTTTGAGCTTTGTTTTCTTTGTTGGGCTGGTATGCAAAATCTTGATTGCGAATGTGATATCAAAAGCAAGCAAAAGATTCGCTATTTTACATTTTGAGTTGAATTTTTTTAGTTGAAATTTCCTATTTAAAATTTTCGAAGTAAAAACTTCTTGTGTCAGGGAGGAAGGTAGATAGGTGGGGAAAGTGAGTATGGAAAAAGAAAGAGATAAAAGTAGAAATGGATGGAGAAGATGATATATTGCATTTTAAAAGAGTGCACTTAAATTTTTTAGTTTAAGGAAACTATTTGTAATCATAATATAAACATCTACGTATGACGTATCGAGGGGCGGACCCACGCCAGGTGCTGGAGCACCGGGCCTGGCCATTTAACCCTGAGTAGGTAGGTTTATGTATAGGTGGTAGTAGTAGCCCAATTAGTGGTTAGGGCAGCCCAGTTAGCTACCCAAACGCCCAGCCTTCCCAGCTCCAGGTCTCCTTCAACCATTGTAAATATGGTCCTGTAGCCTAGGACAAAAGTAAACGCTCTATTGTAATCATCTCCTCGTATAGTAATCGTCTTCAAGCGTCCGTAGTTTTTTCCCGTAAAAATTTTCCACATAAAATTTTGTAATTTTATGTCTCTTGTTTCCTGTTTTCTACGCATTATTTACCCAGCCTAACACCCCGAAATCGATTTGATGAACATATTTACACAACTGTACCAGTCAACATTTCTCCAATTCCGTCGCCACTCAGTTCCACGAAAAGTTACTGTGACACGTAGCTGAAGATCAGTACATGCTCATCAGCCATCAGAGCAGTCTTCAGATTTACCAAGTATGTTTACTGAATAATGTACCAACTCCTATCAAAAGAAGATAGGCTATCATCACTACTTTGGCAATTGATCATGAGGCTGTGAAACGAACAGTTTGAATTTCTTTGCAACATCCTCTTCAACCAACGCCTCCAGGACTAGGTCTGAGCCTTTTGGTTCATCTGTGAGGATATAAAAAGCAGCAGATATTGTTATGCATTGATATAAAAGTTGTTGCAGTGACTTAATAACTTCAACAAAAATAATACTTGAGACAAAACATAAAACCGGGTGAACTCTTCATGCAATGGAAGATTCAAGGGGGTACAGTTGGAGCAGTTGTACTTATAAAATGTCAGGAATTTAATCTCATAACCCATGATTCATGGCATGCTATAGAAACACAATTCTCTGTTCTGTGTCAAGTGCATATAGTTGCTGGTGATCTTGGAAACCATTCAAACAAACATATGTTACTGCAAACTTAAAAAAACATGCATCTAATATGAATGGAGGATGTGACATCTTAGAAAGAAGATACAGAAGCCTCCCTCTGTGTAAACATGGAACATAATGTTGCGGTAGGTATATCCCTCCGACCAGTACCAACTTCCTGAGTTACATACAACAAATCAGTTCTACATACTGGGGGGTAAACATACAGGCAGTCATCGGAACGAGATATATGTGGTGTTCCTTTTGGTCGTCTGAACATTTCACACAATTTAAATTTTAGAAGTTCATTGAAGCAATTCACGGAAGATTATCACATAAAGTGCAGTAGCATTAACAAGAAAACAATGTTGGGAGTTAAGACCATATTTTTATTATTATACCCACAACAAGCATAAAACAACGCTGTCTACCTCCATGCGTCACAAAATTCCAGTTTTGCTTATAGAATCTGAAATCATCACAGTTAAGATTTAGTCTTGATATACCTGAGCGGCTTGGGAGTAATCCAGCACTTTCCGCAGATACTGGAAGTACATTTAACTGCCCATTGCTCTCTTTGAACTGCTCACCACATGAAGAACCCATATTAATTCCTGGGGCTTGAGTGAACCTCCCATACATCGTTGCTTGGCTCTGTAGATCTGTAGATCCTGTATTTGCCAAATTCATGTCCTACAGGAGCAAAAAGGCAATGGCTAGTAAACTAGCACTTGCGTTGAAATTGAAGAGACTATTTTATCACACCTTAGATATCAGCATTGTAGGGGAATCAAGTTTTCTAGCTTGAGTCGTGCTTGCTGATATATATTGGTGAAGAGGCATTAGTCGTTAGTCATTTTACTCAAATACAGTATTGGGGAACACTGAATCAGAAAGGAATAAAGGTTGTATTAAAGTAAAGATAAAGAATTATAATTACCACCGTTCTTAATGGGATCAGGATTGTCCAAACTCCTGGTAAATGTGTTGGGATTTGTTCTACCAAAGCTTTCAATTTCGTCACGAATCATACTGCGAATTTCATGACGAAATTCTTCAACCTGCATAATCATTGTAAATTATATCAAGTAGATTTCTCAACACAGAAGAAAAGAGAAATATTATATAGAATGCACCAATGTTTTAAATAGCGTGCAGTGGAAGTGTAGTGATGAAATGCTTTTATAGTGTACAGTGTCAATACAGCGGGCACAACACGCTCAGCTATATTTGCTAATTATATAAAGTAATTAATCAACTTCGAAGCAAAACAACTCATTTTTCTTATGACTGCTTGTTTTGTGTATGTTTTAAGTCTTTGGAGTAAAGATTCAAAATGGAATATGGCTATAATATGTAACAATTGGATCATGTCAAAACCTAAAATGCACTTTTACTGAAGCGTCACTACAAATTGTATGCTCTAGAAACCACAGCAGAGGACTGCAGGAGCCACTACCCCCTGTCCACCATAGCACTATAGCGTGCTATTTAAAACAACGGAATGAACTACGAACAAGTTAGCATTGATGCCTTCATCATACCTTAGTTGCATCATGTGTTCCTGCTTCAGCCATGCCTGCTAATATGTGTTCATAAAAGTCCTGTTAGTCAAATAATTCAAATAAAGTACTGGGAAATACTAAATAGAAAAAATAGTGACATGAAAGCAAGGTAAAAGGGAGTATAATTACCAGTGTTTTGCTGTCTCATGACAAACTGGGAAGGAGTTAATCTAGATAGGTTCTGGACTTCATAACGAATTGAATCAAGTTGTGTCATTGCGTCTTTAAGCTCCTTATTGACCTGAATAAAAGAGAGTTAGTAGGGTTAATTGTGCATGATCGCGATGAATTCCACCGTGTGTGTTTATGGATAACGTTGAAAATCACAAACTATTAGCAAGTTAGCATTCTAAAATCATTCAATCATTCAATCTATTGACATTTTAAGCACTATTATTAAGAAAAAGCAGTCTAATAACAACATATGCAACAATAATAGTATTATGTGTGAAGGTGTAACTAGCAACTATTCTGTGACTGGTCATCACCAATTGTGTTAACAGCTCATAGTGAGTTTCCTTTGCTTACACATATGATGTTATGACTTATGTACTATCAAAAATTTTCGTACAAAAGAAGTTACATGAATAGTGTGGGTGATTATGGGCCAATTTGAATTAACATAAAGCATAGTTCTGCCAAGGTCATGTCCAAACTGCTGGCAAATCATCTCACATGCTGTGCATCAATCAACTTGTTTCAAGAAACCAGAGCGCTTTCATATAAAAGGAGGCCCGTCCAGGATAATTTCCTATACACCCAAAACCCACTATCACTACACACAAGTTTTAGGCGTCGGTGCAGGAGGAAAGACTGAGCCGCTATGTATCGTTTGAGGGGTTAGGGTTGGGTTGGGAAGTATCGGTGAAGTATCATGAGTTTTTTTTTTCCAAAAAGGATTTCCCCAAGTACATGTCAGGCGCATATATGTATACGATACGTGTCCCAATACTGATACGAAAACTTTTAGAAGTACCGGTGTAATGTAGCACAAAACAAAGGAACCAACCCTCATTGCTCAAGCTGGATACTTTAAGAGATTTTGACTCCACAGTTTGGGAATATTTGATTGAGGTCTTCACGGCAAGAAGATTCGGACAAAGACTGACCAACTGGATACCATTGATCTTAACCTTCTCGTCTAGGATCGTTCCTAATTGCTGCCCAGGAAGGCCAATTCCACACCAATGTGGACTCAGACTAGGCAGCCCCATTTCCCTGTTGCCATTCATACTGGCCATACATCTTTTGCAGAGAGTACTAGAAATGGTGTTTGGTTGACAAATAGTATGGAAATCAAGAATAGGGTAGCAAGACTTTTGACATCCTTTATGCCAATGCAAGATTTCTTAAGAACTTTCAGAGAGACTTTTGGGCTAGTAACCATTTGCAAAAGAGTGTGATATTTGCCATTAGGTGAGAAGAGGTACACCTTGAGGAAGCGCTCAGCTATGAATCACTCATCTTTCGCAAAAATGTCATATTGGTACCGGATATGTACCCGATACGGTGATCCTCCGTGATCCTTCGTGATACGTTATTGAGAAGTATTGGTGAAATTCAGCATTAAAAAATAATAAAAAATCCTGATCCTTCTCCAATACTACCCCACACCTCTAGGCCCATAACACAAAGCCCAAAGAAAAGCCCATTCCATACCACCAATACTAACACTAAAATCATACACTCTCTCTCCCTCATTCCACTCTTGACTTCTCCTGTCACCCCTCCCTTCTCCCGCCACTACAAGTCCCTTCTCTCGCCACCACCCCTCCCTTCTCCCTCTACGGCCAGACCACCACCCAGCCTATCAGCCGCCGCCACCACTCCCGCTGCCGCCGCCCCTTCCTTCTCTCACTGCTGCCCCTCCCTTCTCCCCCTGCAGCTAGCCCACTACCTAGCCTGTTGGCCGCCGTCGCCCTCCCTTCTCCCGCCGCAACCACTCCCTTCTCCCACTGTCGCCGCCCCTTCCTTCTCTCACGGTAGCAAGCCCACCACTTAGCCTACTAGCCGCCGTCGCCCCTCCCTTCTCCCACTGCCGCCACTCCCTTTCCCCGCCGCCACCATCCCTCCCTTCTCTTGCTACCGTCACTCCCTTCTCCCGCCACCACCGCCCCTCCCTTCTACCGCTACCGCCAACCCACCACCCAACCTGCCAGCCACCATCACCCCTCCCTTCTCCCGCCACCTCCACCCCTCCACCAAGCCCGCTGGCCACCGTCACCGCCCCTCCCTTCTCCCTCTACCGCCAGCCCACCACCTCTCCAGCTGCAGCTGAATAGCCCTCTTCTCCCTCTGCAGTCTCAATCTCTTATAGCTTATTTACAATTTTTTTATTTTTAAAATATGTATATACTCGCCGTATCACTAGATCCTTATTTTTGGGAAATTGCATATCACCGTACCAGTATCGCGTATCGGTGATACATAGGTGCCCAGTCCTTTTCCGAAAATACAAGTCTTTCCTCTACCGATACCTTCGATTGCCCCTATCACTCAGAAAACTTGGAAAATGGATATATATATTCAGCTCAAATACAAACTTATCACCTTACAGTCCTCCCGGTGAAGAAACATGCACTTAAAGGGATACATAAAGTACGAAGAAATTTCTTGTGGAAGGACAGTAAAGAAGCAAATGGTGGCCACTGCCTAGTCAAATAGGAAAAAGTAACCAGGCCAAGAGCTCTGTGCGGACTTGTGTCTTGGACCTAAACAAGTTTAGTATAGAACTACAATTATGCTGTTGTGTTATGAATGAGTGCATGAAAGCCATGATTGGTACCAGAGTACCATGCGACAACATTGACAGACAAGTGTTACCAAAGTAGTGTCATCTGCTATCAATTGTTACTCGGACACCCATGTCCTTTTTTTTTTGGCTAGTTCAGACACCCAAATCCGAGTCGGATTTTGCCACTCGTGTCCATTTTCAAGTGATATTTCCCATGTCCCAAAAAAAAAGTTGCCAAAATACTTTCCCGTGTCCATTACTTAGATTCCAGCACTTGTGACTCTGTCTATGTAACATGCTATGTAGTCTGATAAGAAAATACTTTAGCTGTACGTCCCTAAAACTCAGGGATGGTCAAATCATAAGGTGGGCAAAAAGCAGAGTATATAAAAAAAATGGAAATGCTAAGCATTCATGTGTCGTGAAAACATAAGAAGAGGCAAAGGTCGACCGAGACTGATATGGGAAGAAGCAATTAAAAGAGATTAGAACGTCCCAAAGATTTCAAGTTGGATAGGAGTGCATAGAAATTAGCGATTCACATACCGGAACCATGACCTAAGATCGAAGGTTTAGGGGGCTTTATTGACTTTGATTGGGTTTCTTTGCTAGCCTACCCTAACATGTTTGGAACAAAAGGCTTAGTTGTTGTTATTGTTGTTGTTCTAAGTATACATGTGGTAGACATGGCACTCAGAGGCACATTACTTTGGAATGCATATGGATTTGTGGTTGTATCTAAATAACAAGGCAAAGTGACCATGGTACATGTGTTTGTATTTGTGCGCATTACTAATACTTTTCAGATTTCACATGATCCACTACTCATTCTACAAGTGGAATTAGGGAGAGGTAAATTGTGAAAGTGAAAAGGTCAGAAAAAATTCTTGTAGCTAAAAGTGTTTGTACATTTCCAATATATATATATAAAAACAACTAGTGATATTCAAGGCATCTCCTTCGTTTTAAGGGCAAGAAAATCCCAAAATAATTCTAAATTCTAGAAATTCTCACATTAATCGGAAGAAAAAGAGAATGATCTCCACCACTTATTTTGATAGGGCCAGATTATAACGGTGCAGATTAATCATATATAACAAATACGTTTTTATTTCAATCATTGGAAGTAGAGTTGTATATCAAAAAAATGATCTCCACCACTTATTTTGGTGGGCTCAGATTATATCGATGCAAATTGATTATATATAAATAAAGTTATATAACAAATACAATTGTATGTCAATCATTGGAAGTAGGTTGTATATCAAAGACTATATATATATATATATATATATATATATATATATATAATATATATTTTCACATTAATCAGAAGAAAAAAAAGAGAAGGATCTCCACGACCACCACTTATTTTGGTGGGGCCAGATTATAACGGTCCAAATTAATCATATATAACAAATACAATTGTATTTCAGTAATTGGAAATAGAGTTGTACATCAAAGACAATTGTATCATAATATCTAGATGCGCAGTTGCGTGGCAGGTAAATCTACTAGTTCTTGTAATAAAATTAGCTAGCAAACATTTTTGGAAGCCTGACCAGCGACTATTATTTACTTACCATGACATCTTATCATTAATATTCATTGTTTAATATTGAACTCCTGTACATGCAAGCAGCAAAAATTGAAGAAATAGTAATTTTATGTATGATTATGGTTAGCATAATTAATCAGTTTGTAGAGTCACCACACAGTTGTATAGAACTTTGGTCCTCTTTATTTGCCATAGCTGGCTGATTAATAGGAAAATAGATGATACCTGTCAGATGTTCCTGTCCAATTCAATTAGTCTAAATTTTTAAGAAAATTGTGTTGGAAATAAACTATATATAAATTTGAAAGGAAATAGTGAGACTAGCCATTCAATTGTGCAGCGGCTGTAAGGAGACAGATCGCCCTTAGAGATAAGTGTGTTCTCATAAGATGGAATCATGGAACTGACGATGTTCATTGAAAAAGCTGGCATGAATCTCTTTTCACCTTTTTGCTCATGTTTACCAATGTATACATTGTCCTATCTAAGATTAGTAGGTCAATTGTGATACCTATTCAACTCTAAAACTGAACAAACAGATGACCTTAGAAACCCAAACAATTCATGTGTTGCCAATTACTCCGCAGAATTATGAACATTGTGCAAAACAAAATTGGCTTACAGCTTGATTGTACAGATAAGGAAACAATGAAAATGCCATGTATAGTACAAAAGGGAATTCTCATCTGCCAGTCGGGTTGAGGTCACACATCGCGATCTCAACAATACAAATTAAGCCTATCTATGTTGTACACTAACCACCGCAATGCTCTTGGGCACTAGGTAGCGCCCCCCCCCAAAAAAAAAAAAAACACCCACCACCGCACACCTCCCAACCAAAAAATTAAGGAAGAAGAAGGAAACTTTTAGGACTCTACAGTGGGGGTAAAACCCCACCAGGCCAACAGCCATGAAGAAGAAAGCTATGAGCAGCTCTGGGATGCGAATAGAAATTATGCTGACCCATGATATCGAATTAGACCTACACATACACAACCTACCACACATATGAACAAGTAACCATCATGCTGTGATCGCATGAGTTCAAATCATCTGCCAAGATTAGTTTGATGGACCAATTAATTTTTCTCACTAATTCAAAGAACAAATATTCATAATTTGAACCTAAGAAAAACAATTCAGCCCAATTGTACAAACTTGATCACACGTTGTTTCACATGGCACTAATGAGGAATTATACGCACAAGAATCAACTCGCGCGATTGTTTCGCACAGCACTAATGAGCTAATATACGAGCAAGAACCGGCAAGGTACCTTCTTTGCTGCAGTCTGCTCCAGGATGTCTTCCATCTGCCGGCGGAACAGCATGAGGTGCCCGACCGCTCTCCCGGACATCCTCCCAGCCACCCTTGCGATCTTGATCATGTCGCTTGGCTCTGTGAAGAACGAAGAAATCAGATTAAACGAAAAATAATTACTTCCTAAAGTGTGCAATCTCATCACAAATTGAAGAGAAAATTTCCCAAAATTCTCTTCTTCTTCTTTTGTCTCAGAAATAAGCAGCGGATCCAATTCAACAGTGTGAGAAAGGTAAGAAACGAGATTAATAATTAAACAACGGCAAGAATGAAAACAGAGATGCGGCGGCTTCGCTCTTACTCATCATGACGGAGCAGGCCCCGAGGATGACCAGCAACTGGCCGGTGGAGACTCCCAGCATCTTGCCCCCGAATCAGCGACCACCGCGAGAGAGGAAAAACACCTCACCCCGCCGGCGAGTTGTACCCCCGGTGAGGCGGCGCGCGAGCGGGTGCGGTGTGGCCGCGCCGCGCGTGAAGGCGGAAGGCGTAGGTTATTGTTGCCAAAATGCCACAGCGCCGGCCAGTCTTGGGCTAACCGTGGCTGGACCTGGACCATGGGTTGTGGGCTTTGGACCGGGTTCATGGTTACATCCTCTTTCGTAAGGCAAGTCTTTGTTGGATTCAAGGTTCGACTAGTTTACGGACCTCGTGGCCCGTGCCGTGAGGCATCCGCACTCGCCGTCCGATCCGCTCGCTAGCTGATCTAGGCCGTCTAATCGACACACGTGGTGACATCAGGTGTCTCTGCTCCTCCTCCAGCCTTCCAACACATATAACACAGGCACACGCTCGTTTTTTTAGATAATGAAAATTGTATCTCCTAATCTGTGATATGCATACAGCTAATCAATACTGTAACGAAATAAAATATTGTAATCCATACACAATCTGTTGCTAAAGATCTTTAGCTATGCCTAATGAAGAAGATATTCCTGACCGACGAGGATCGCGCCGACTTCCCTTCTCGCGTCCCCTCCTCCTGCCCTCGCACAAGTCGTTGATTGCTCACCCAAGCGTCGCTACGCTGCCATGCCCCCAATCACCACCTCTACCAAATCCGTCTCTCCGTACTCCGGCGCATCCTCATTCTTTTTTTGTGTTGACACAAAACACTCATGGCTAATACATCATTATCAAGTCTGTCGTTATAATCCTGTTAAAGGTGCGTTTGGTTGGTGGGATAAAGTTGAATGGAATAGAATGGTCATGTACCATTTGGTTCCATTATTTCGGGTCAATGGAATGGTTTAGTATTTATAGATAATATTTCTCAAATTTGTATCTCATCATCCAGGATAGACTAGTTCCATATAAGCAACCAAACACACTCTAATTAAGTAGCTAACAACTTTTCAATGTTATTTGGGGCGAAATTCTTTATACGCCAATAGTATGTAAGGAATTTATCTCTTTATTTTTACAGTACAATCTAAATACCCCATTGTATTACGAAAAGGTGTAAAAATACAACCCTTCCACACACACAAACGCACGCATGGATCAAGACTCCATTGCCCCCATTTGACGAGCCCATGGATCACGCCGTCCTCGACATGCCCGGAGGCGCAAAGTAATCTGCAAGAAAGAAGAGAACAAAAATGTTTCACTACATATATCCCCATTCAAGTATCTAACCATATGCTTAACTACTATATATCCTGCAACCTCTTATGCATGCATGCAAGAAAGAAAGAACATGTGCGTGCGTGAACTCGATCGAGTGCGTCGCCTCGCCGGCGGTGGTGTGTACTTACCGCCGCACTTGGTGCCGGCGGGAACGGGGACCTGGCAGAGCGAGGCGACGTAGACGAGCTTGGCCATGCTGATCCGCTGCTCCAGCGCCGGCGTGGCGAGCAGGCACACGCACTGCATGTCGGCGGCCCGCACCGCCGCGCAGCACGCCTCTGTCGGCGCCTCCACCGGACCGGGGATCTTGAGCTGCTCCCCGCACGCCCGCACCACCGCCTCCGTGTCCCTCCCGGTCCCCTCTCGGTCGCACGACCTGATCTGCAGGGCGCGGTCGTCCCGCGAGGTCGACGACGTCGCCGCGGCGGCGGGGCCGATGGACACGACCAGGACAAAGCAGAAGAGACCCAGAGCCTTGGAAGTCATTGCAGCTAGTTAGTTACACACTATAATGCAGAGGTTTATCAAGCAATCCTCCTAGCTTTCAAGCATGATGTGAATAAAAATGGCCATGGAATTATATATAGGACCTATATATTAATGTGTATCTTTTTTTGGTTACTAAGGTACCTATTAATGTGTACGAAGATTGGAAAATATTGGAGACAGATAAAAAAGGAAATTCCATAAAAACAAGATTGGGATAGGAGGAGAAATCTTCCGCTGCTAGCTATGGATTTTTTTTTTAACTGCGCTGCTTGCTATAGATGGCATGCATGCAAGAGGTGTGGACGAGGATTATATACTTGCCACAATGAATTAATTAACCAAGAGATTCGTATAAGATGTGCGCATCGATGTTTTTCTTCTTCTTTTTTCTATATTGGAAGTAGATCTGAGCATAGGACTGTGCCAAGCCAGCACCTCAAGGGCTCGATGAGCCATGCGTCAAGAGTGAGGACCTTCCGTGGTGGCCCAGCCCAACCAGCCCACTGTGTCATATTGTTCCGACCCACTTTGCCTCTAACGAGCCCAAAAACAAATGTATAACGCAAGACCTCCTCCGTGCCATACCGGTTCAAACACTACCCTTTCGTACTGTAGATGCATGGTTGGCTGCAGCTAGGTTTAGAGGGAGTAGACGGGGAGTGCTCAACGAGACTGTAGGCCATGTGGGTGGCGATGCCATCAGCGTCGTCATGGCCACACCGGTAATGGCGGATGGCGGATCTAGAAGAAATGTGTTATCAAAACATGCATGAACAGGCAATCTTTCTGGCGGCAAATATCCAAAAGTCCTTTACTTTTAGTTTGCAGTTCGATTTGCTCCTTTATGCGTGTGACGTCGATCGTTGGTTTGTCCACGACTCACGCATAGATGTAGATCGACACGCATGGTCAACCTGGAACTCTAGAAGGCAGCATGCGTTTGTTTTATTAACTTGGTAGTCAACGCACGAAACAGATTAAAACTCTAGTTGTACTTATTTCTTCCAACATGATATTCTTTTCACATTTGTTTCTTTTCCTAGGAGAATTAGGTGACCAATCAAGCTGCTAACGGCCGGTCATTCGAGGAATGTGTAGACTTCTAGATTCTAGAAAGAAAAAGTTCATGGATTGTGAGACAAAAAATGAAAATTGTTGGTGCTTCCCAGCCAGAATTAATCAGGACGACCATTGTACGTGGCAGATGCTACACTCCAGTAAGTCGTTTTTCCATTAATAGAGAGCCAAAACCTCCGGCCGTCTACGGGTGGAACTTGAACGTTGATCTTGACTACATAGCTGACACGGCCGAAATTCGTGACAGCGAGAATGCCTGTCCTCCGGAGAACCGTCCACTTGTGCAGGTTATTCCGATAGAACAACCCTCAACCATAATTACTCCTTTAAAAAAATTAGTGATGGTGAATAATGCGTCCAACAGTCACCCATCTCTCCTCAAATATCTTCTCCATCCTACAAAATATCTAGCAAAAAATAAAAATTTACCCAATAACATACAAACTAACTACTAAAAAATACAAATTTATCCCCAACAATCTTCCATCCCTCACTTTATGGCGTGTGGCAGAGGTGCAGTACCAACGAGGTCACGAAGCCGAAGGCATAGTGTAAACTAAGCTCGACAGCAGAGACACGGTATGAATCGAGACAGAGCTTAACCTGACATTTACGCTGGAGCCAAGAGTACGATGCAAGCTAAGCCCAACGACAATAACTTACTGAGTATCATTATTTTTATCTATAGCAATACGTGGCGTAACAAGTGTCGGACGTTCACGTAAGGCTCCAAAAGACCTCTGTGCTATGACCTTGCTAGCACTTACGACACTAGCAAACCCGGTTATGGGGCTGTTTGGGGGAGTTGTGCTTCAGGTTTACTTTAGCTTTGGGCTAAAAGCTCCTTCAAACAGCATGACTACAAAGCAGCTGGGAAGCTAAGCCATAGCAGAAGCATTCCCAAAAGCTGAAGCTGCTGAGGAGGAGTTTTTCAATTGTAGCGTTGCTTGACTACCTCTCACCTCAGTCGCTCTGTCTTCTCGACCTCCGCCACCCCGCCTCGCCGCCTCCACGTCACATTTCCACTCGGATGCCGCTGTACTTTGCTATGTTGTTACCTCCCCACTCGATTGGCCTCCAAAAGCTACAGTTACAACAGCCAGTTTGTCAAACAATATAACAAGAAAAGTCACAACCGCTAGCTACAGCTGCTTTACAGCTCAGCAAATTAAAAATAGCTTTTCAGCCCAGGCGTAGCTCCGCCAAACAGGGCCTATAAATGGGTTCCATGACCGTACGTGCTTTCACCACAAAGAATCAGGATAGTTTCTTCTTGCCATCTTCCTCCGTTACTTGCAGCTACATCATCATCTTCTTCTTCTTCCACCGCTACTACTACTTACATTCCAAACATGGAGCGTGCATTGGTGACCGACGGCGCCATGGTCTCCCTCATGGTGAAGCTTGGTGCCAGGCCAGCACCTCAAGGGCTCGATGAGCCATGGGTCAAGAGCTAGGACCGTACAGTGGTGGTTCAGCATGACCAGCCCATCGTGTGATGTCAATCCGACCCACTTTGCCTACTGCCTACAACGAGCTCAGAAACAATCCGATGTAACGTAATTCATATTGTGGATGCATGGGTACTGCAGCTAGAGTACTCAACTAGGCTGTAGGCCATGTGGGTGACGCCGTCACCGTCGCCGTGGCCACACTGGTAATGACGGACCTAGAACAAAAATGTTACCAAAACATATACATGAATAACCAATGTTTATGGCGGCAAATATCCAAAAGTCCTTTACTTTTTGTTTGCAGTTCGATTTGCACCTTTATAATTATACGTGTGACATCGATCGCTGGTTTGTCCACGACTCACGCATAGATGCAGATCGACATGCATGGTCAACCTGGAACTCCAGAAGGCATGCATGCGTTTGTTTTATGGACTTAATTAGCGTACGAAACAAAATAGAAGTCTAACGCCCGGTTATTAATTAGGTGATCAATCAACTTCTAACGCCCGGTCATTCGGGGAATGCAGACCTCTAGATTCCAGAAAAAAAACGTTTATGCATTGGGCATTATTCCCAATAGAAAGTTTCTTCTACTTGTTTCAAAGACATCCATGTCACTAAGAAACACTAATTTATACAAAAACTACAATGCATTGTTTCTTAACATGGTTTTATCATTTAATATTTAACTATTACTTTTTCATCACCCTAGGCATGCATAAGAAACCACTATACCCACAATGCAGTTTTTTATGGTTTCTTACCCAAAGCATTTAATGAAGAAACCATTTCTAGTTTAAGAAACTCTAATCTTCTCTCTCTGCATTAATTCATTGTCACCTAAGCTTTTTATCCTACATGGTATATATAGAAACCATTAAAAAAAATCCCATTGGAATTGCCTAATAGAGAGCACTGTACGAAACGAAAAATGAAAAATTAATCAGGACGACCATTATAAGTGGCAGATGCTACACTCCAGTAATTCATGTTTCCATTTAATAGAGAGCTAGCACCTCCCTCCGTCTACCGTGGAACTTGAACGTTGATCTTGACTACGTAGCTGACACGACCGAAATTCGTGACAGCGAGAATGGCTGTCCAGAGAACCCGTCCGACTGTGCAGTTATTCCGATGGAACAACCCTCGACTATCATTGCTCCTTCAAAAGAATTTAGTGATGGTGAATGATACGTTCTTCAACTTTACGACATTCAACCACATCTCCTTAAAAAGAATTTAGTGTTGGTGAATGATACGACAAACAAGGTGACGATACTGAAGACGCAGTGTAAGCCAAGCTTGACAGACCGTGGAGGCATTGTGTAGGCCGAGATAGAGCTTGACCCGACACTTGCGGGGGAGCCAAGAGAATGCCCCAAGCTAAGTCCAACGACAACAGCTTGACGTAATGGATAATATTATTTTATCCGTAGCAAAATACAGGCATTTGGCTAGTATATAAGCAAAAGTCTCTTTTTCCCTCGCAAATTGACCGACAAAACCTAGTGTGTAACAGGGGCGGATCTAGGAGGTGCCGGGTATGAAAATTTGAGAAACGCTACAAGTTCATCTTTTCAATATTAGATCAAATTTGTTAATTGTATTGGTTTCGATTTTAATGATTTGAGATTTTTAAGATCTTAGAATTATTTGTATTGTACTTTTAGAAAAATTTCAAATATATATGTTGGATTTATTAAGTTATAAAATCATTGTACATGACTATAGAGTTATATATACATGTGAAGTATGCATATATACTCATCAAAAAAAATTTCAGTTCCCCAGTGTAGCCATCCATGGCGTAAAAAGTCTCGGGACGTTCACGCAAAGCTCCAGAAGAGCAGCTCAGTCAGACGACCTCTGTACCTCTGTGCTAATTAAGACCTTGCTGCGCCCTCACGACACGAGCAAACCCGATTATAAAAAGGGTTCCATGACCATACGTGCTTTCACCACAAAGAATCGGGCTTGTTTCTTGTTGCCATCTTCCCCATTTACTTGCACCAACATCTCGTCATCTTCTTCTGCTACCGCTACTAGCTACTACTTACATTCCAAACATGGAGCGTGCATCGGTGACCGGCGGCGCCATGGTCTCCCTCATGGTGAAGCTCGGTGCCGTCCTCGGGCCAAAGTACGCGCTGGTGGCCGGCGCGAGGACCGACGTCCTCTTCCTCCGTGCCGAGCTCGAGAGCATGCACGCGTTCCTCGAGAGGCTCTCGATGGTGCACGACCCGGACGTCCAGGTCAGGTGTTGGATGAAGGAGGTGAGGGAGCTGGCCTACGACGTCGAGGACAGCATCGACGAGTTCATGCACCGCGTTGATGTCCACGGCGCCATTGCCGCAAACCACGGCTCGATCGAGTAGCTTCCTGGGGTTCGCGAGCCGCGTTACGCGGCTCGTCGGCACGGCCTGGACGCACCATCGCCTCGCCAACGAGCTCAAGGGCCTCAAGGCCCGCGTCATCGAGGTGAGCGAGCGGCGGTCGAGGTACAAGCTCGGGGACGACATATGGGTTCCGGGTAGCGCCATGGCCGCCGATCCTCGGATTAACGTCCTCTACGCCGATGCGCCGGACCTCGTTGGCATCGATTGCCCGTCGAGGGACATGTTGAGTTGGTTAATGGATGACACATGCAGTCTCAAGGTGCTCTCAATCGTCGGGTTTGGCGGTCTGGGGAAGACGACTCTCGCCATGGAGGTGCACCGCAGTGTTGGAGGGCGGTTCGGCTGCCGAGCTTTCGCAACCGTGTCCCAGAAACCTGACATGAAGAAGCTCCTGAGGGACTTGCTCTCACAGGTTGCACAACAAGATATTGACCGCACGGACTCCTGGGAGGAAGGCCAACTCATCCGCAAGCTGAGGGAATGCTTACTAAGCAAAAGGTAACTAAGACCAAGTTTCTTTAGACCCTATTTGTTTCAGCTGGGGATTGTGAAAAGCAGCTTTTAAAAGCTAGAAGGGCAACAAACAGCAAATTTTTAATCTAGATTGTACAATCCTACAATCTACTCTTTCTCAGCTTTCCTCAGCTCTTTTTTTTTTGCAAAAGACCACAATACCCATCCAACTTCAACCAAAATTACCCACCATTGCCCCCAGCTTTCACGGTCGAGCCCGCATCTGTTCACATCTTCACATCCAAGCACAAAGCGCGTCGGTTCGCATCTACACATCCAAAAAAAATTGAATGATATATTTTTTGCTATTAAATTATGCATTTCCGTATTTTATAAATAAGCTACAAGTGCGAAAAAATGAAAATAAGGCAACAAAATAGGTCGAGGGTACTATAGACTTTTGTCAAGCAGAAACAACAATCCAAACACACTATAATCTAGGTTACCAAACAGCTATGAGCTTTTCAACATTGACGAGGGCTGAAGAAACTTCCGACAGTCAAACTTACGGTCAACGGGGGCCCAAGCTCGAGCTCGGGAGTGGCGTCGCCGACCAAGACCTGGGTTGCATGGACTCCCTCACGACCTAGAGCTCGGGAGCGTCAAGACCTCATGATCGGGGGCAGGCGTTCGGCTCCAGCTCGAAAGGACTAGCTCGGGACCAGAGCACGCGCCCCGCGGCGGTTACCAGATCCATGAATGCAGGAGTCAAGGCTGACGTGGGCGGCTTAACCGGGGCAGTTACAGCCATCTCCGAGACGTGCGAGGCCATGATCTCCGGGAATCTCTCCCGGCCGTTTCTAGGAACGTTAGGAAGGATATAAGGCCTCGCAAGGCATGTATACAGTAGAGGACTCAAAAGAGAAAACCCTAGCGATAGACCAGTAAACACAAATAGAGCACTCAGGCTCGAGCTGTAATCATCTCTTTGTACACACAATTAGTGGATTCCTCCGCCTCCGGAGAAGACTGGACGTAGAGCTATTACCCGCTCAGGGGGCTCGAACCAGTATAACTTGTTGTGTCACGCTCTCTGCCGTCTTCCTCCGACCTCTACGCTGCAAACGCGAACCTCCGGTGAGCAAGCTCCGAATTGGGTCCCTTACACACTAACACCCCTCTTCACTTTTGCGGTCAGGCGATCCCGATCGTCGACAAACATCCAGCTTTTTAACAATCCAGCTCTTACAATCTAGTTTTTAAAAGCTGCTTTCCACAATCTCCAGCTGAAACAAACAGGATCTTAGTAAACTGGCATTGCTAGCTATCTATACAACATGGGAATTTTTTATTTAATATTTATTTTAAATATTTTTTCAAAATAATCAACGGATTTTTTTTGCGAAAATAGGCTCCCGTCGCCCGGATATGGGGCGATTGCCCCATATTCGAGCGATAGGGATCTGGCTGTAAAAAACACCGTATGATTATTACCATACGTGTTTCGTAACATGGGGCATTTTTTAGGGTTTTTTTTACGACAAGGTCCCTATCGCCCGAATATGGGGCAATCGCCCCATATCCGGCGACAAGAGCCCATTTTCGTAATTTTTTCCATTGATTATTTTTGAAAAAAAGATTTAAAATAAATATTAAATAAAAAAATTCTACAACAATCGACGGGGCAAAAAAATTTGAAAATAGGCGCGTCGCCTCAAATCGGGCGATCGCCTCTTCGGGCGACAGTGCCTGCCTCACTACTCGCGAAATTTCTCTTTCTATCGCCAAGACGCGATCGCCCAAAGATTAAAGCGATAGGTATCAGAGCATATATTATCAGTAGCATTTTTTTGCGGTTTGTTTGATTAACCGAAAAAATTACCCTAAAAAATTACATCACAAGGAGTTTTTTTCAGGTAATTTTTTCCGTTTGAATACAACAAAATCGTAAAAAAAATATTGCTACAGTAACATGCTACAGTACCAATTTTCAATTTTTGCTCTGCCGTTAAAAATTTGAAATTTCGCCGTTACTAGCCGTTAGGCAGGGCACCTGTCGCCCCAATGCTGCCCCGTACTGGGGTGACGGGCGTCTACTTTTCAAATTTTTTTGCCCCACCGATTAGTTTTGAAAAAAGATTTAAAATAAATATTAAATAAAAATAAATTCCATGAACTAGACCTTAGCAAATATGCCAGCCCGGCCTGGTCTAAGCCCAGGCTTATGGCCGTACCAAGTATGGAAAACGTGGTCTCGTAGCTGACAAGGTTGGCTAGAGTTAAGCCCATGGATCGCATCCTGGCCCGATTGGCCCTACTAGGCTGAGCCCGGGCCTGGATCGAGCAAACTGAAATGCACCAGGACACTCGCGGGCCCAGCCCGATACTGGTACAGTAAATGCTCAGATCTACTTGGATCATAAAGTATTCATAAGGGCCACTAAGTCGTGACGTAGATTGTTTAACAAAGAGGTCCCATGTATCAGTGAGACAGTGACTCATACAAACTCTACTGAAAGTGGAAGGGACTGGCTGATATACATAGGGACATGAACTAATTCACAGCCTAGGAGCTGCTTGTCAGCACAGACTGGTGATAGAAAGTTGCACTTGATGATAGCAGAGGTACAAAACCTGCACTATCTGAACTTCTGAAGAATTTGTGCCAAAGATTGTGAACCAAACTAGATTTATTTCAACAGTGAAATACTAGCATTCTTCAAAATCTACTGCAGGAATTGTTCTGCAACCTAAAGGATGAAAACAGTTGTGTCATAATGCTTACCTAGCCATTTGACTTTGCTAGATTGATATTAATATCGAATTATCAAGTATGAATTCACCAAGTGATCTAATGATTTATTCAATTTTAAGTGATAAAATAAAGCATTTGACTTTTTTTTTTGCTAGAGATAAGTCATTTTTTGTCCATTGGATCAACATCCAACAACTGGCACACACATCGGACGCCCAGAAAAATTGACTTAATTTTAAAAATACTAGGCATTAGCAAAACCTAAAGAACATTTGTACATAAATAATAGTAAACTAGCAAGATGGTCCATGCAATTGTACGGCTAGCTTCACTATGACTTTGTTATACCTATATAGATCTAGAAGATAATTTACGAATTCTATATTATTTTTTGGAACACTAAAAAAAGTAGGAAAAAGTCAATATATCACCCTGAATTTTGTTCGAAAGTCTGTCCAATACTCTAAACTTTGAAACTAGTTATCTAACACCCTGAACTTTCCAATCCCATTCATTTAACACCATAAACTAGTTTTGTAGGGGAGAAAAGTCTATATAACACCTTAAACTTTGCTTAAAAGTACGTCCGACACCCTAAATTTTGAAACTGGTTATCTAGCACCATGAACTTTTCAATTCTATTCATTTAACACCACAAACTTTTGTTTGCTTGTCATGTATTTATAATTTACTGTTCTAAAGTTGGTATCCTTTCATCTTTTAATCGGTGGTTAACTTATTTCATATAGATACTTCATTATAATTGATGATGTTTGGAGCAAATCAACATGGGAAAAAGTAAGATGTGCTTTACCTGAGAACAATCACTACAGCAGGGTGCTAACAACTACACGAATTGAATCGGTAGCAAAGTCTTGTTGCTCTCATCCCAGTGATCGCATATATAGAATTGAACCTCTCAATGAATCTGATGCCAAGACCTTATTTTTCAAGAGAATTTTTGGTCACAAGGATGGTTGCCCTCCACAGTTGATGGAAATTTCAGATCAGATATTGAAAAAATGTTGTGGTACACCATTAGCTATAATCAGCATAGCTAGCTTGCTAGCTAGTAAGCCTGTCATGCTGAAGCAACAGTGGGAGAAGGTCCTTATCTCTATAGGTTCTGCATTAGAAAAGAATTCTGATCTAGAAGGAATGAAGCAAATACTTTCCCTCAGCTACTATGACCTTCCTTACTACCTGAAAACATGTCTGCTATACCTCAGTCTGTATCCAGAGGACTTCAAGATTGAGAGGGATAGTCTGATTCAGCAATGGATTGCCGAAGGATTCATCGGCGAAGAAAGAGGTCTATGTGTGGAGGATGTCGCAGAGAGCTACTTTAATGAGCTTATCAATAGAAGCATGGTTCAACCAATGGATATAAATTGTGATGGTAAAGCAAATGGTTGTCGGGTCCATGATGTGATGCTTGAGCTTATAATATCAAAGGCAATCGAAGAGAATTTTGTCACTTTGGTTGGAGGTCATCCGGTTGCTGTTAAACCACAAGGCAATGTTCGCCGACTATCTATCCAGTGTGATCCAGAGGTTATCAAAACACAAGGAGGAATGAACTTACATCATGCTAGATCACTAAACTCATCTGTAAAAGCTTATATGTTACCTCCTTTATCTGAGTTTAGGGTCTTGCGAGTGTTGAATCTTGAGGGATGCCAAGGCTTCAGTGAGAATCATCTGAAAGAGATCAGCATTTTGTTTCACTTGAAGTATTTGAGCCTTCGAAGAACATGGATCTCAAACCTCCCACCACAAATAGGAGACCTGCAAACATTGGAAACATTAGACATAAGAGATACAAATGTAGAAGAGTTACCCGGAACAATTATTGGGCTTGTGCAACTGAAGTATATACTTGGTGGTGGTTATACATGGGGAAAAGTAAAGCTACCTGACGGCATAGGGAGCATGAACTCTCTAAGAGCCATATCAGGTTTCGACATTTGTCGTAGTTCAACCAATGCATTGCAGGACCTTGGTAATCTGAAAAATTTAAGGGAGCTAACAATCAACTGGACCGATTTCAGTTCTGGCAATGTAAAGCACCAAGAGGCTATGTTGAGAACTCTTGACAAACTGGGTACAAGCAACCTCCAATCTTTTGCAATTTGCAGTCGCAACTTCGGTTCCCTTGAGTTCTTAGAATCTTGGTCACCACCACCCAATCACCTTCAGAGGTTTCGACTTTCTGCATACTACTTTCTCCCAAGAATTCCAAGGTGGATGGCATCACTCTGGAACCTCATTGATTTAAACATTAACATTGAAGAACTAACAAATGAAGACATACTGATCCTTAGGGAGTTGCCTTCGCTACTTCGTCTTGACTTATGGTTGAAGTCATCTCAGAAGGACAGGATTGTTATTCATGGAATAGGATTCCCATACTTGAAAGAGTTCTTCTTCAGTTGTGAAGGAGGTTGCTTGATATTTGAACCAGCAGCTTTGCCAAAGCTCGAGAGGCTACAGATGGCAGTCCATATAGCAAAAGCAAAATCATATAGTCGCCACTTTGGCATTGAGCACCTTAGATCTCTCAAGCAAATTGACATTCAGTTTTTCTGTGCTGATGCGAGTGCTTCTGATATCAATGATGTTGAAGATGCAATCCACACTGCTGTGAAGTACCATTCTAGTAATCCTAGGATGAATATCCGAAAGAACGGTATGGAGCTGCATTTAGATGAGAGAAACAAGAAAGAACACTTGGAAAACAATGTGGAAAACGATAATGCTAGAGAAGAGGATATAAACCATGCGAACAAGAAGAGAAGAATAACAGAGATTGAAGACCATCACATCTCCAATGCACAATAATTTCTCTGTAAGTTACAAATAAGAAGACCCAAATGAACCAGGGCTGATGTATTTATCCTTTCAAAGAAATGTTTTTTTACTATCTTTTTGTCATTAAAAGCATGACAAGTTGCCACCTGCTATTAATAACCCTCAATGCATTATTTTGATGCCAAACCTTCAACAATTTGAAGAAAAATCAAACATTGTTAAGTCACGTGTTTATGACAATGAGAAGATGTTGCCAAACAAATAAACACAAACCTGTCTTCTTCACAGAAATGAACAGAAGCAAGTGCACATTACAAATGGCATGAACACAAGATTGTGCAGCCTAAATATTGGAACTTACAGATGACTGCTATATACAGAGACATGGATCACAACTTCACAAGAAAGTTTGGGCAATCGACTCTTCAATCGCTACCAATTCTCCTTTACAATATTTGCTTTCTCAAATATGAACTTGCCTTCCTTGTACTTTTGTGACTCCTCGTAAGCTCGCTCATACTTCCAGCCCAAAACCTCACGGCAGTCGCGGCAGTATATATCAGCAACTGTGTGAAGCCCCGTCATGAGTTGCCTATCCTCCTTCGGCCCCACAGCTATGTTCATGGCATGAGAAAACAGAAATGCGCGGCCATTCCTCCCCTAGAACAGCCAAGAGAGCAAGGGAAACGGCATCATCCTCCATATACAACGAAAACCCAAGATATATATAACCAATATGTTCTTCATCCAAATGAATCAAAATTGTTTGTGCTAGGAAAAACAACTAGGCTCGTGTCTATACAGCATATAGCATCTCAACATCCGAAAATTAGGCAATAGCATCCCTTCTAGAGTAACTGTTGGTACAAATAACTGAAACTATGTTATAGCAATCTCTGCACATTAATAGCTCCACAGATACATAAGTATTAAACATAAGTAAAGAAACTCTGATGAAAATGTAAATTTGGGTGTTCATAGGAAATGCACCGATAACAAGGCTTGGATTGCTGAACCTCTTCGGTACTCTACTCACTTCAACCAAACCACAAGCGTTCTGATGAACAGACTAATTATTAAGGTCTCCCTTGTCTCCTTCCCAGTGGATGCCTGATGACAGCCTCGGCATGCCATACCCAATCGATCCAACATTACTGGCGTAGCAAGCCCCTATTGATTAAATTCAGTTCGATCTTGATTCCCAGTACAGGGCCCAACGATAGCATTTGGAACTAGAAAAACAGATAAAAATGCATCCCAAACCCACCATCACCACCACAACAGAACCCAAGGAGCTCTTCTTCGTCACCTGAAAGGCCTTGGAGATGATGTCGTCGTGGAGGCAGACGTGGTTCCGGCAATGGCTGCAGCTGTACACCCGCGGCCCGACCAATTCCGCCATCACCAGCACCCTCTACTGCAGCTAATTTACCAAATCAAGAACCGATGCGTCAAGAACCCAAGAAAAAACCGAAAACCCAGATCAAGAAACCAAGGATCAAACCATAACTACAAAGATTGATTCGATGGGAGGGATGTGGGAGAGGGGCAGGGAAGAGGCCACCGCACCGAGATGGAACGAAGACGATGGATCAATCAATCAGACCAAGGAGCAAGAAAAATAGCACACAAGAAAGGACGAGAAGGGGGCTAAGAAAAGAAAGAAAGAGATGGCAAACAAAACCAAACTCAGCACGAAACCCAGGCAGGAAGGCTGCCGTTGCTGCCGCTTGCGATGGCCCAATCGAAACAGGCGGCACCGAAGGATAAAAAAAGTACAAGAGAAAAACAGCAAGATTTTACCCGGCAAAGAGATCAAATGTACCAGTCACTAACTAGCGACAAAATTGAGTCAATTGGTACGAGAAGAGAAGGACCAGGTAATGGCAAAACTGGGGCAAGATTGACGCAACCAAGATGAGATTTTGTGCCAAGTGCACAGAGGAACAGTGAGAGCGACGATGAATGGAATACAAGTAGGAAAGGAAGAGTGTGTCCGCTTCGTCGAGACGTCGCCGCTCCCGCTTTCGTGTCTGCTTCCTAAGGCGGAACGATCCCCTACGGATAGGGAGGTTTGGGTTAGAATATAGTAATCTGCAGAGTTAATTAACTTAAGCAGATGGATTAGGGAGTGAGTGCTTGGTCAATTCGCCTAACCATTTTGTTAGGTTGATGGGTAAGGGAGAAGGCGAGATGACGACGAAGCAAGCAAAGGATTAGATTAGGTTGGTGCTGTGACCTGTGAGGCTGTGAGCCTGCGACTGAGTGACCTGTGACTGTGAGTGAGATCTGAGCTGTAATAACAATGCATTTTGTTTTGGTTATCTTCACCAACCTCTACCGGCTAGCAACATAGCACCTCACGATTTGCTATAGCGCTGCAGTGATTCGACAAATATGCGTAATCATTTCGATAATTTGATCAGATGGCATGATACTGTGCGTATAGTAATAATAACTATCTTTATAGCGTTGAGAATTGCTGGCCAGAAGGAGGTGCCACGTCGCCTCCCTCACGAAGAGGCCCTCCGAAAGATTAGAAATCGCGTCCAGGCCTTTTCGGTGGTTTTTTTAATAAAATAGACTCAAAAAAATTAAAATTACGTTTAGGTCTCTCTGTGGTTTACATTTAGGTCCTTCGGGTGGTTTTTAGCGGGACGGACCCCAGAAAAAAATACAGATTCGTCGAAGGTTTATAGCAGCCTACGGATTCGCCGACGAGACCTAGCGGCCTTTTTAAAAATAACACGAAAACCGAGAATACATAAAAAAGGCAGCCGTGGTTTTCTAAAAAAAAAGACTGATTCGATGGGAGGACTAGCTCAAATCTATGGGAGGACTAGAGGTTAAGGATCTGCTCAGGTTCGGACGGGCAATACGCATCCGATGGCTCTGGTACGCTTGGAAGGACCTTCACCGGCTTTGGGTAGGAATAACGGTGCCATGTGACAACATAGATCTTAATTTCTTCAACGTGTGCACTATTTTATAGCTTAGAGACAGAAAAACAGCGAAATTTTGGGACTTCAACTGGCTACATGGAGTCTCCCCAAGATTTTTGGCCCTGTCCTATTACCTCCTTTTTAGGAGGAGAGGAAGCATAGTACATGCCAAGCTATCAACTGGGAACTGGCTTCGGCCGCTCCGAAGAATCATATCGGAGGTGCAACTAGACGATTTCATTCATTTATGGCGAGCTATACAACACATATTTTTGCAAACAAATGTGGACTACCAAATTGTATGGAAATAGACGTATAACGAGGAGTATTCAGCCAAATCGATGTACAAGATCCAATTCTAGGGGTCTGTTCCGGACCACGACTACACAAATATCTAGAAAGTAAGTGCGAAAAGGAGATATAAGTTCTTTGCTTGATTGTTAATTCAGGACAGGATTCTTACTGCGGATAAGCTTGCAGCTAGGGGATGGCCACATTCTGTGTCCTGCGCTTTATGAGGAACGACACCTGAAATGGCCTATCATTTGCTTCTCCTCTGTCCCTTCGCTCAACAGGTTTGGCAGGAGGTATTCCGTTTCATGCAAATCAGTCATCCGGCTCCTCAAACTCACATAGTTCTCTGGTGGTAGGTAGTTAGGGTTTCTGTTGACAGGCAACAGCGAATGGAAGTAGACGGAATTATGCTATATGTCTTTTGGAATCTTTGGAAAGAAAGAAACAACAGAATTTTTAATAGTTCTTTCCACACACCGAATTAGCTGTTCAGCACCGTTGCACAGGACGTCGCCAACCGCAAAATTGCTTACGTTCGTGGTGCATCTATCTCTTGAGAAATTTCATGACTACTCGACTCCTATAAATCATTGGTGGTCTATTGTCAGCGTGTTTCCTGTTGCCTCTCCTGCTTTTGCCCCTGATACCTCTAATTAATTGTTTTCCTCTCTATTTATCATGAACTCTATGTATCCTGACTATTATTTGGTTTCCTCTCTTAATGAATAGCACAGCTTCTACCCTTTCATTTTTTTTAAAAAAAAATATTTATCACCCAAACTATGCGCACATTTTGCATCAAATTAAGGACCAACACAGATTTAAAGACCTGAAAAAAAGTTAAATGCTCTAACAGAAACAAAATTCCAAGAACTGTCTTCATATGTGCAGTGCACCTTCTCATCATTCTATTCGCTCCAGCACATTAGCCTCGTCTCAGCTTCCTCCTCCTTTTTGGGTTCCTGGCCAAAAACAACAGTAACAGCCTAACGCATGCGTACACTAGGGATGGCAATGGGTACCCGAAACCCGATACCCGATGGGTATTTACTCTATTAGGGTGCAAATATGGTCCAATAATCATACCCGTGGGTACGTTAATGGGAGAAAACCCGTACCCATCGGGTATGACGGGTACGGGTACGGGGTACTTCCACCCGTACCCGTTTACCCATTTACCCGTGTAAGTGCCCAAGCCCAGGCCCAGTTGAGTGACGAATGACAGACTCCAAAGCCCAAAGTCAAAATCGGCAAATCTCCAATTCCGCTTCCGCCTCAGCCAACTAGACTCCAAAGTCCAAAATCAGTAGAGAATCTCTACTCTCTAGAGACCCTAGCCGCCGACTGCCGAGTGCCATCCCTAACCCTAGCAAACCGGCGGCGGCGCGGGGCCCAAACGCCGGTGAGCGGGCGGCGCAAGCGGCGGCGCAAGTTCAGGTGATCGGGTCCTTCGAAATCTGAGGTCGTGAGGCGGTCAGCGGGCTGGCTCATGGGCGAGGCGTTGCAGGCGGCCGGCCGAGCCGTCCGAGCGGGGTCTCGCCCACAGCTCTCCCATGACTCCGCCTCTCCTCGCCACTTTCCTTCCTCGCCTTTCTCACGCGCCGGCGCTGGAGTAGCCTCCTCCCGGCTCCTCCTCGGTCCTCTCCTCCCCAAGCTCTCAGAGAATAGAGATTAGAGAATATGGCGGCGCCCCCATCCTCCAACGACGGCGCACGGTGATCCCCTGTTCTTCTTCTCTCTTTAACTTTCTTTGTCTCTTGCTTGCAGATCCTTAGTTCCTTACTCCTTAGATGAATAGATGCAGCAGCCATCCTTCATTTAGATTTTAGAGCCCCATTATTAGTCAATCCTCCATTCCTCCTTCCTCCATTCGTCTACTAACGTAACTATTAACTAACCACGTTAACCCCGGCCGTCCCTTCCCATCCCGAAGTGGCGTGGTCGTGCAAGAAGGTGACCAGCAGCCACCGCCACCGGATCCGAAAAATATCAGTGACGGTGAGACTAATATCAATTCAAATCGTCCAACGGCTCTGGCCCCTCCTGTCAAAGAGGTCGTGGATGCAAGTCACGCAACAAAGAAGCAGAAGCATGTTCGTGCGGCTGTGGCCAAGAGCAAGGTCACCACTGGAGCCGAAAACAACAGGAGCAGTCGGCCACCCCGTTCTACTTCTGGAATAACCGCAAGCGGCAACATCGTGCAATCAAGCCAGATGCATGCAAGACTAGCTAACTGGTAAGTGCTAGTAATCGTCAGTTCTGAGTTCTGATAGTACTGGTACTGCTCTAGTACTAGTCAGTCCTGATATATAATATAGGAGCACAGAGTCGCAGCTGTCTCTGAATTTGCTTACCATATTAATTTTCCCTTCAGCTTGTGAGTTGTGAAGCTTCAAGGTTTCTGATACACTGGTCACCAGGTCATGTTGAATTCAATCGAGACATACATATACATATACACCGATTCACTAAATTTCAATATGTGTGGCTGCTGAACTAGCGAGCAATCATTGGTTCTGATTTCTGATAGGAGCAGTACTGGTCAGTACTTGACCTGGTAGGAGAACAGCTCTCCAAGGAGATTTGGCGGGTGCGGGTGACCTATTGGGTGACCTTTACCCAGTCGGGTCCAGATAGCGGGTATGGGTGACCCGGCGGGTGAAAAGGATCCGAACGGGGATGGGTATGGGGAAGAAGTTCTACCCGCGGTCAGGTACGGGTAAATTAACGGGTCATTTTTCATCTGACGGGTACAGGTATGGGTGGCCAATACCCGGTGGGTATGTACCCGTTGCCACCCCTAGCGTACACCTACATAGATGTTTACATATGGTAACTAGTTAAGTTCTCAAAATTAGCCTCCTTATTTGCTCTCTATGCTCAACTTTTTTAGGCTTCTAGCACACTGTTATCTTCCCTTTTCCTAATTAATCTATGATGTTATAGGATTAGGAAAAGAGGGACGAAAAGAAATAATTTGAGGTAGGCAACTAAGTTTTTTTTTAAGACTGGCAAGTAGCAACTAAGATTTTGATCCTTGTCCAAGATTTTTTTTTGGTGGGCTGGGGGTAGGGATGAAAACGGATCGGATATTTTCCGAGCGATCCGGATATTTTCGGATACGGATTCTGTCGGATCGGATATTTGTCGGATAATATCGGATCGGATCAGATATGGATATGGATTTTTTTTTTGTCAGATACAGATACGGACTCGGTAGCTTATTATCCGTCGGATGCGGATTCGGATAATCTGGATAATGGTGTGTCGGATATTCAAATATACATATGGACTGGGCCAAGACTACTCTTTTTGCCTAAAAAGGTTTCTTAATTTCATAATTATTTTTTTAATTTAATTAATCTCTAAAGTAAGTTTCAATTATTAAAATTAGCAAACGAACTCCAAAAATTACAAAAAAATTTTGAGAAAGTTTCAGTAAAAATCTAACATTTAAAAAATTATTTTCAAGATTTCATCGGATTTTAATTTTTCACAAAAAATCAAAAACTCCTATTCTTAATAGGAAAATATATTAAATAAATAGCTAAAAATGCATAAAAACTCACAGATGCATAATTTATTATTTTAAACATAATTCAGCTAAGAATATAAATCTTGAGTCATTATATGTAAGTGTTATATACTTTTCCTAAAGACATGATATCTAAGTATTATCAAACTTTTAGTGTGTTATGTGTTTGCTCCTATTTGTATATCTGAGTAAGGATTACCTTTATTCTGTGTTTTAATCTATGTGTACGATGAACTAATTGTATGTATGATGAATTAATCGTATGTGTGTGATAAACTAAATCTTATATAATTTTGTTTGCGATATGGTATCTAACTATTGTTAAGTGAATGAAAATGCTTACATATTTTCAATTTTTAATAATATTTTGATCAAATCAATTAGTTATGTGTTTCATTAATTTTTATATACAATTTAAGGGGTTATCATGTTAGATAAATATTCAAATCAGATCCGATTCGATTCAGATTCGATCCGTGATCGTATTCGATATTATCCGTATTCGTATTCGTAACTGCACTATCTCAGATCAGATCCGTGATCTCGAAAAATATAAAAATAAATATTTTTTTTGAAAGAGCAGCAAGAGAATTGCTGCTAATTTATATTAAGAAGAGTGGGAAAAACAACTTGTGGATCCTGTTTTTTTATGGAAAAAATCGGATACGAGAAAAAACCTCACAGACGATTGCCACTAACGATTAGCACGCTAAAGAAACAGCGACTATTTTTATTATATAAAAATAAATATAATAGAGCGATTATCCGTCCGAGTATTTCAATTGCTTGCTTCCTCCGCTCCCCATCATCCCCAGAACAGCAAGCCAGCCTGGTTTCCCAAACACCCACAGCCATCGCCTCCCTCCTCTTCCATCATGAGTTCAATGCCTCAAGAAACCATTGCTCCAGTCCTTCCTAACTATCCTGCACACTCCACAAACAATGGCAACGCTGGGTTCCAGTGGTGGCCATCCAAGCTTAGCACAAGAGCACGGCGGATGTGATGAGCAAGCAGGCCAAGATGTGTTATTGAGGGTGGCAAGGGCATCACCTCCTCCTCCCTCTTTCTCCTTTCTTGGATCCACCGTCTCCTCTGGGGTGCAGATGCTGAGCTTCTCCTCCAACGATGCAGCAGGTGAGATGAGATTATGATGCAAAAAATGAAACGCTTATGGCCTACTTTTTTTTTTCTGGTGAATGTACTGTTGCATGCGTGGGGCTGTAGGCTGTAGTGTGGTCTCTTTAGCTTGATGATTTGGTCTCAGTTCTGAATGTTTGCCCATGGTCATGGCATCATCCTGCAAAACCCCTACTCATGGTCAAGAGCAAAAGGGAGCCTTGTTATTCCCCTTTTTTTGCTTTTGCAACCCACCTCCAGGGTGTGTCCTGTCCCCAAAGATGTGAGTTTTTTCTCCTTGGAGATATCTCACCCTCTTTTCCTCTCACAGAAGGTAAAGAGGGCACCGATTTATGCTGTTTCCTTAAATCTTGCATGTGTATGAACTAGTAAACCATGCTCATCGGCATCTTATTATTCAGTCCCTGTTTGCCCTCTGACCATTGTATCATGAGAGGTGCTTCCATGCTTTTCTTTTTGTTCTTGTATCATTTGTTCTCATCACTTTGCTTGCCTCGTGATGAAGGATTGGGTTTGAGCTCAGGAGCAAGCATGCAGGGGGTCTTGGCAAGCAGGCAAGGGTCAAGGGGCCGTTTACTGCAACACAGTGGATGCAGCTGGAGCACCTGGCCCTGATCTAAAAGCACATTGCTGCAAATGCTCCTGTGCCATCCAGGTTGCTCCTCCCCATCAGAAGAAGCCTCCATCGATGGGGTTCTTTTGGCTCCAGCTCCTGTAATTAGTCTTTCTTCTCCCTCCCAAGTCCCAATTTGTTATCAATAGCTCAAGATAGGCATATGGTTGCAGTTGCCTGTTAGTCCAGTGTGGTGCTATGCAGTTTTAAATATAAAATATTATCTCACAATGAAATTCTGTTATGCTTTGTTTATATTTTGGGTTTTTCTAGGGACTAGATAGTGTTGGGATTTGTGTGTTGGCAAAGCAGTAATCGAGGTCTGCTTCAGGTACTAAAAAATTTTAGTTGCAAATCTAGGCATTGTAATAATTTCAAGATTGTATTAGTGTTTGAAATGTATCTCTTTGGGGAAGTTTATACGATGCTTATGTGATAATATTTTCTGGTACCAATGTGCTGCTACACGATTTTAGATATAGAACTCTCACTGACATTGGATTCCAATGTGTCTTTAGTGTCCTTGGTGTTTGCAGGAACAAGATGTCCAAATGTCGTCATTAGTTTGTTGTGATTCCCTAAACTTGAGGGCCTTTTTGTATGTACTAACTGAGTTCAGATGCAAACCTGAGCACTGGGTTGATATGATGTTTCTGAATCAGTGTTAGAGATTTATCATTTTGGGGTGGTCTGTAGGATTCTCATATGAAATGTGGTCTCTATTTTGCAGTAGGATGGGGGCCATTTCGTCCCCTCTGTGCTGATGTAGAACCCGGAAGATGCCGCCGCACAGATGGCAAGAAGTGGCGGTGCTCCAGAGATGCTGTTGGGGACCAAAAGTACTGCAAGCGACACATAAACTGTGGTCGCAATTGTTCAAGAAAGCAAGTGGAAGACCGAAAGGCGACACACACCATGGCAGAACCAGCCATGGTTGTTCCTGATGGTGTATCATCACGTAGCCACGCCATGGCTCGGCAGCAGAAGGTGAAAAGCTCAGCTACTATTGTGACTGATCCAGCTGCTAATGTGACTGATCCTTTCTCAAGACAGTCCAACAGGTGAAGTTACCTTACCCTACATGAGTAGACCCATTTCTGCCTCTTACAAGAGGATATCTTTGGTTGATACAAATGGCAAACTAGTGTTATGCATGTGCTAATTTAGGTGCCTAAGTAATCCATGCACGTGTGCAATCGATGCACAAACGTGTGTGGGCTTGTGTGGCGTGAGTTGGGTGTGGCGTCCTCTTTGTACTCTCTCTAAAAAAAGTAGTCCATGTACGTATTTGGATTCAGGAACTTTCAAAATGTTAGATGCTTGACATAACCGTTAAGATGAACTAGATCAAGCTGGTGACATGAGAGTGCCATCATTTATTCATTTAGTTCTTAGGTTCATTCTACCTTTGATGGGCTCCATTTTGCCTTTTTCCTATATGCATTTCCATTGTGATTCCTGCAGCTCACTCATATATGAAATATTGTGCCAGACAGTGAAGAAAAGTTTGTGCAGTGTTTGTTTCCATGAACTAAAGACGTAGACTCTGCTTTGCAGGAAATTGCTGGAGAAACAAAATGGATTCCTTTGACTTCTCATCCTCATATTCTTTTGCAAATTGTGACAAAGTAGCATTGTCACCACTGAAGTTACACCATGATCATGACCAGGCTTACGTTGCGCATGGAGTAGGCAGTTAATCGGAAAAAGGTAATAAGTCGCACGAAGGTCGATTACCAGTATCTAGGGTAACACTTGACGACGGACCTCTAGGTGAGGTTTACATTCTCTAACTGGAATACTAGACTGAGAGCCCCGAGTTACATTCTCTAACTGGAATACTACAAATGACTACTAAGTACGGTTCAGTGTCCAGTAGCAGCGCAGTGAATATTGGCCCTGCACCAGATAATCACATCACTAGTAATGGCTATCTCACGGCAAGAATGACTAATTCTCAGATTGTTCCAACACTCAAAAGTGTTCAGACTGGTCTCGTTGGAAACATAAATAACTGAAACTTTGTCCATGGGACGGGTCCGCTGATACAAGGTTTCTAGTTGAAGTCCTGTTTTCTTCTTTACATGTTCAAGTTCCCTCACCTTTTGGTTTTTGGTTGAGGTGGGTATATTGTTGATTTGTTTCCTTCGGCAGTTTATCATCTACTGAAGTTGAAGCCCTGCAGAAAATTGTTTTGCTATCCGAGTTTCAGAGTTTATGTGTGCCTAACATGGGGATATTGTGCAATTCTGAATTTCAAGGAAGCATGATTCCTTTAATTGTACAGGAAAGTTATATCATTAAATTGTCAAATGTTGTTTTTTTCTCATGGTTTAAAGACCTAGTTCTTGTGCTTTAAATAAGACCTCTTTTACAGTGGATTAAAATCAATATATAAGATGTTCATTTCTTTGAATCTAATGGTTGAAATCAATTTAGATTTAGTTATACTGTTATACTACCACCTGTAGTATTGTTAGTAAAATTCAAATAGGGGTAAAAGGGTAAAAAAATTTGTCATACTATTTGTCTTCTGCGGTAAAACACGTCCTGTGATCCTGATGAATGGCGGATGAATAGATAAGAAGCCTTTGAAGATCACCAGGTATTCGGTGAATCCAAAACTGTGAACGAATTAGAAAAAGTCTAAAATACCCCTGATACATAGATAGGAAAAGTCTAAAATACCCTTGAGGAATAGATGGTTAGATTTGATTTCTACTACCACTACTTACTTACGTACCTGTGTTATCCACCGTAAAATTTCTCTTAAATAAAGTTAGTTGGAGCTGGCTCTTTTTACTGACGGTATAAGAAATACCTAACAAAAATAGTTGTACCATATTATCATTGTGGACTTCCCAGAAGCAAATATTCAGGTTGTGTCGAATGAGAACAGAATTAAAGTACAACTTTTTTTTAAGACAATTAAAATACTGCTGAGAGACGTTCTCATGTAATCCCTTGTTTATTCGAGAACAGTGTTCTATACTTCAGATCCCCTAGAATTTGCACCGACACTTACTGGGAATTACAACAAGAACTGTGACAACATCATATGGTTGACTATAGTCTCTAGACAAAGAAGCAGAGCCACTGCTTAGCTTCGACTTTATGCATCAAATAAACCACCTCGGAGTGAAGATGATAGAACATCATATATCTTGACAAGTTGATAACAGTTTTGAATCCTTCAAGCAGCTCCTGCTGAATTTTGCATCTTCATGGGAAAGCATGCAGGTAGTGCCTCATGTTGCAAGGAACCGTTGGGCTCATCATGTCACATCTTCGGCTTGCTGTGTCGCAAGCAGAAGGACCTGAGCCTGTCAAGGCCATCTTCGAGAGAAGATGGTCCAATTGCGAAGGTGATCCGGAGCCAATTCTTGTATCCCACGGCACATCCTGGATTTTTTTTTGGCCAACTTGTGAATGTTCGAATAAAAGGCAATTCCGAGCACCGAAGAAAGAAAATATCTTGTGCCAAATAGATGCAATGAACTAGAATTTAGATTCGCATCATGTATATGGGAGAACTGTACCTGGCAAAAGAACCACCAATTCTTCCCTTGCCAGCCGGCAACAGAAGTCCATATCATCTTTGATGTATTGCAGGCAGGACACATCCAGTTTCACCTGTATCAAGCCAATGAAATTTTCACATCCCATTAGCAAAGCTCTCTCCCTCTCACGATATCATGCAACATGGAACAGCTTATTGAGTTAACAGACAGACCATTACAAACATGGAGCCCTCAGGTTTGCTTGGGCAAGTGATGCAGCTGATGCCCTTCAGCTTCTCCCAGCATATATCAGCCGTTTGCCTTAGAATATCGACAGTTTTGCCGAAAAATTCTTCGTTTGTATTCTCCAGGAGTTGTGGAATTGCTCCCTGACAAACAAAATTTGTGTCAAAGTGGAGTTTAAGGCATTGTTATCTGTCTATGCACTTCAAGTCTTTGATATATTTCTGCACCGATCTTGTTATGCTCCCAAGTTATTTATGAGTCATTTCTGGAAGAAAATGACAGGGCCGTTTTAGTCACCTGGACAAATGTTGGAGGATCAGACGAGATATCAAGGTAACTCTTGATGCTTTCCACTACCTGCAAGAAGGAACCCAAGTTTAAGCATTATTTAACTTCACTTTGTAAAGTTCCGGTTTCATAAAATACCAAAATTTGAAGCATAGCTTTGCTGTTTCATCTGCAACGTCTGTATCGTTTAATGAACCACAAATATTTCTTGATTTTCATTGTTGATTGTATTACTACTCATATGGAAGAATTAGAGGTAAAGAACCTTGGTCCGACGAAATACACCATTAGGATCGTTTGTCACAATCCATCCAAGTCGCCATCCAGGCACTAACCATCTCTTCGAAATCGATCCTAATGTGAGCACCGGGGCTATTGAGCCGAACACGCCCATTGGAACAAATTTATTCTGTCCAAACGTCAAATGTGCATACACTTCATCTGTAATGACAAATATACCAAGCTTCCTCGCAGTCATGGCAACCTAGAAAATCATTGACACAAAAATCAGACATTTCGATCTTTCAATGTTCATCAATAGAAATAACTGAATCAGCACTTGCCTTGGCCAAATGCTCATAGGTGAAGACATTGCCACAGGGGTTCCCGGGATTGACAATGACCATGGCAACCGTGTTCTTGTCAGCAAGAGCTTGAACACCATCAAGGTCAACCTCCCAGCCTTTCTCCGGGAGAAGATCAAAGTACCGGGCTTCCATGCCGTTGAAGACAGCGCGTGCTTCGTAGAACAGATAGCCCGGCCTTGGGAACAAGATGTTGGCACCAGGGCGAGCTAGGACAGAGCAGATGATCTCGATTGCTTGGGCACAGCCGCTTGTAAGGTAGACATCGTCGGCTGATAACTCATATGGCAAGTCCCGAGATAAGTGCTGCGCGATAGACCTGGAATTCAACTTGAATTGCAAGATTTTAAGCCATGATATAAGGTTGTTAAGAAGATGCATAGAATGGAATTTGTGAAATATTTGTAGGGAGGGAAGTATTGTGCAGCAAACATGACGAGCAAGCAAGAAGCCAAGGAATGAACAAGAAAGTCGGGAGGGACACTAATTCTGACCTCCGTGCAGGCTCGAGGCCGACGCAGGAGGAGTAGGAGTTGTACTCCCCCGAGAGGAGTGCGCCGGCGACGGCGTCCACGGCCTCCGGCGCCGTCCGAAAGCACGGGAACACCGACGGGTCTCCGTGCCCCATCGGGACCACCGGCCGGCCCGCGGCGTCGGCGCCTTCGTCCATCCCGGCCTTGACCATGCCCAGCATGCCGCGCACCGACAGCGCTGTCAGGCCGAGGAGGGCGTTGTTAGGTGCGAAGTTCCACTCGACGGCGGAGGCCGGCGGCCGCCCATTGCCGGCGCCGTTCTCCATTGAGTATGCCTCGTTTTGTGGCACGGTTGCGCGCCTTGCTAACGGCGAAAAGAGGAGACTTGAGTCGAATAGAAGAATGTGCTGCGGTGGATGGACTCGTGTGAAGAGGTCATGATATTATAGTGGAGGGCTGACAGTGATTTAGGTTGTCCAATCAAATATTGATACTCCTTCCATTTCATAATATAAGACATCCAGCAGGTAACCAGTTGGTACGAAGACATCGCACCAGTTGGTAAGAAGGCATCAAACCGGGCAGCGTCAAAAGATATCGCACCTCAACGTTATCAGTTGGTAAGAAGAAGAAATAGAACTGTTTATGATGGACTCACCAATAATTCTTGGATTTAATCACTTCGAAGGATAACAGGGACTTCACAGATTTGGGAATATTTTTTGTTGTGGTAGACCATCCAGCAGGTCAATCTAAGACTGGACACGGTAGATGACATTCTGTGGAAATAGACGGCCGACCATCAGTATTCAATAAAGTCCGCGTACTTAATGCAGTTCAAGGGGGCTATAGTGGACAATAATTACACGTGTATTTGGAAGGCCAGTGCGGAAAACAAACGCAAATTTTTCGTTTGGCTTCTTCTACAGAACAAATTGCTCACGGCAGACAGGTTAGCGGCGAGGGGTTGGCCTCACAACTTTTTCTGTCCGCTATGTGGCTCAGACCCAGAATCTGCAACACACCTCCTCATTGCCTGCCCTTACGCCAAACAAGTTTGGAGAAAGATACTCCAACAAATAAGATGTAACTTCATCGTCCCTCGACAAAGTTGGTGGCGATTATTCAGTCAAACAATTATTAAAGCGCGATTACGCATTACAGCGGTGGACGGGATCATAATATACACCTTCTGGAATCTATGGAAAGAAAAAAATACGTGAATCTTCTCTAATACGTATCAACTGTTTCTCACGGTTTTCAGTCGAATTGTTCAGAACGTCTCCACCACAAGAGTAGCGAGAGGACAAAACACACTACCGAACAGTGATTACCAGATCTAGTTTTTTCTCAGACTTTCAGGTGATTGAATTTGGGCGACGCGTATCCGGTCTTGCGGAGGGGAGACCTGAAGTCATCAATGGTTCTTTTGCCTTTTGCCCCTTCCAGTCCCCTGCTTCCCAAGCAAGAGCCTCGGTCCTCATGTGCTAGTTAGCCCGTCCGCACGGTTTCTTGCATTCCTTTTTTCTTCCTTTTTCTTTGTCTTTGCATTTGCAAGTCACGACCTTTTATCTTCTACCTCTTTTGGCTAGTGTTGGTCTTGGGAGGTTCTTCTTCGCATGCCTTTTCTTGTCAGAAGGTGCTTTTGTACTATACTCTGCTTTCTTCTTTAATGCATAGCAGAGCTCCTGCCACTTTCTGTTCAAAAATAATAATATAAGACATCGTGACACTTTAATTTTCATGCATCTGAGAAACAACTGGGTTATTTACAATTGCCAACCGGCGCATTTGTGCAACTATATTTTTTTTAACAATTTATAGTATCAAATGATATAACCTATATGCTCGAGAATTTATTAATATATTTTATAGACTATTTATATTTTTAAGACATTATAAACATTAGAAATGATAATAGAAGCTTAAAGAAAAATTCAGCTTAAGGGATGTAATTAAAGTAAAAGCTTTGATAGAAGAAAATCATTAAGAACAACAAGTTGTTGGGGTTCTTAGAAACGTAGCAATTCTTTATCCTACATAGATCATATAGTTATATACACTTGTTCTTCCCCTATTAGTAACTCTTTTTTCAAAATATATGCAACACATATACCTCTATTTATCTTAAGCGATATGTTGATTATTTTATATGGTATTAGAGTACATTGCTCATGTATACACTGATACACCATGGGTGACTTACTTTAAACATATCTTCTCCATACGCTGATTGCCCCGCAGAATCATATATCTTATATCTTTTATTGATCGTCCTACAACTTTTCAGTTTTAACCGCCAATAGCAAACTCAATTTTTTAGTTGTCTACAGAAAGAAACGACGATGGATGATGTGGCCATTGCCAATCTTCCATGCGTGACGTCGACTCGCGCCTTAATTTCAGTGGATGGCTTGGCGGCCAAGCTAGTGGCGATCGAGTTTTGGCGCGAAACGTCCCCTGCTTGGTAGCTAGCTGGGAGGGTAAAACTTTTTTTTAGATAAAGGATAAAATCCGGCCTCTGCAAAAGCACACAGCCGAGTTTTACAACGGTCACAACCGTGAAATTTATTATAACAGAGTATGCTAATAAAACTGAAAATTAACAGCCAATTCTAAAATTGCGAATCCATCCATGCTTGGCAAAGATATCCAAAGCTACCGCCTCCAAAGCCTTGCTTGCTAGCCGAATGGTCTCCCTATGAACCTCATGCTGCAATAACGCCCAAAACCGCATCCAGTATGTTCCCCTGAGGAGAGCCTGCATGAAAGAAGAATATTGTTTTTTTTCAAACGTTAGATCGTTTCTAGTGCACCAAATAGCCCATAATAAGGCAGCACCCCCCACAAGAATTAGGCGTTTTTCATCTTTCTCAATACCTGTTAACCAACACCCAAGCATATGAGAAATAGACCTAGGTGGTGATAAACCAGTAGCAATATGAACAATAGTCCAAATAATTTTTGAGTGTTGGCAATCAAAGAATAAATGCTTAATTGTCTCATGACAATTACGAAACAACATTTTCGATTCCCATTCCAATTTCTTTTAGCTAGATTATCCTTTGTTAGAAGTACTCCTCGTCGTAAATACCAAAGGAAAATCTTAATCTTTAATGGGAGTTTCAACTTCCATATGAATTTATGATTGAAAGGAGTACCCTGGTTCATCAAATAAACATACATAGAACGTCTGAAAAATTGCCCATGTCTATGTAGCCCCAAAGGAACGTGTCCCTACCATCCATAAGTCGACAATTAGCTATTTTGGCGGTTAGATTGAACCATGCTTGTCAATTTGTCTCCTAATAACGAACGTCGAAAGGTAATATTCGGTGGCATTTGAGTCATGACCGAGCCACGATGAGAATGTTTGTGATGAACAATATTATACAAGCTTGGATATTGAACCTTAAGAGGTGTAGAATCTACCCAAACGTCCTCCCAAAATCTGGTTTGGGAGCCATCTCTAATATGAAATGCTCCACAAGCCAAGAATTCTTCCTTAATCTTTAACAGCCCTTTCCAAAACTGTGAGTCCCCAGGCTTAATATGCACTTGGGACAAACATTTGGAACTTAGATATTTATTTCTAAGTAAGGTCTGCCAGAGCCCATCCTCATTAATCAGTTTAAATAACCATTTACTGAGGAGACATTTATTCTTTATATAGAGGTCAGTAATACCCAGTCCACCTTGATCTTTGGGACGACATAATATATCCCACTTAGCAAGATGATACTTTCTCTTCTCATTATTACCTTGCCAAAAAAAGCGAGACCGACATGAATCTAACCTCTTTAGAACTCCCTTGGGAATTTCAAAGAAAGACATCATGAACATAGGCAGACTACTTAACACGGAATTAAGAAGCACAAGCCTCCCCCCGTAAGATAAGTGTTTAGCCTTCCACAGACTTAGTTTTTTATGAAATCTATCTTCAATTGCACCCCAGTTCGCATTCCGAAGTTTATGATAGTGCATCGGAATACCTAAGTATTTAAATGGATAAGAGCCCATCTCACAGCCAAACAGATCTGTATATTCTTGTTCATGCTGGCTAGCATCACCAAAGCAAAAAATCTCGCTTTTGTGAAAATTAATTTTTAGGCCCGATAATTGTTCAAACACAGAAAGCAATAGCTTCATGTTTTTAGCTTGTTCTATATCATGATCCATAAAAAGGATAGTATCATCCGCATATCAGAGAATCGATAGTCCATCCTCAATAAGATGAGGAAGAACTCCTCGAATCGACCATCCTCTTTCGCTCTTTTAATCGTAATAGCCAACATATCGCCCACAATGTTGAATGTAATAGGGACATAGGATCCCCTGCCAAGACCTTTTTAGTTTGAAAGTAATGACCAATATCATCATTGACTTTAATACCCACACTACCCCCAAGAACAAAATGTTCAACCCAAGAGCACCATCATTGACCGAATCCTTCATACGCAGGGTTTCTTGCAGAAAAGACCACTTCACCTTATCATAAGCCTTTTCAAAATCCAGTTTAAAATCACACCATTGAGCTTTTTGGAATGTAGTTCATGAATAGTTTCATGTAATATTACTACACCTTCCATAATATTAAGGCCCAGCATAAAAGTGTTTGTGATGGTTTTACAACTTTGTTGGCCACCCCATAATTCTATTAGTAGCAACTTTTGTAAAAATTTTAAAACTCACATTGAGCAAACATATGGGTCTATATTGTTGTATTTTGGTGGCCACATTAGTTTTTGGCAAGAGAGTAATGGTTCCAAAGTTTAGGCTATCAGAGGTAATTTCCCATGAGATAAATCATTAAACAACGCCATAAGATCTCCTTTTATAATATCCCAAAAACTCGATAAAATTCATTTGGGAATCCATCGGGACCAGCGCTTTATTGTGATCCATTTGGAAAACAACTTCTCTCACCTCCTTTTCAAAGAAATGAGCAATGAGAGCATCATTTTCCTCATTTGTAACTTGCGGTAAATCATGATTATAAGCTTCCACCAAACGAAAATTATTGTCTTCCGACGGTCCAAACAAACCCTTGTAATAGTTTGTAATATATGCTTTTAAATCAGCATCACCCACAATGGTACCATCCTCATGATCTAATTTAAAAATATGTTGTTTTCAGATTTTCCATTAGCCACAAGATGGAAATATTGAGTGTTATCATCCCTTCCGTAAGATCTTTCGTTTTAGCTCTCTCATACCATTTAATTTCTTCTTCCCTCAACAAGGTCACCAATCTCTCATTGAGGTAATGTTTCAAATTTAATTCATAAGTCGATAGAACGCTATGTTCAACCTTTTTATCAAGATCATTAATAATCGAGATAATCCTTTTTTCTCTTTTTATTGTGTCCAATTGTATGTTTGGCCCATCCTCGTAGAAATTGTCTAAGAGATCGAATCTTATTCGCCATTTATCCATAGCAAGATTCCTCTAGAGACAGATTGCCATTTATCGCAACCAATTCATAGAAGCCATCTCTAATCACCAACCACGCTCAAATTTGAACAATGGTGCCTTTCTATTGTGGGTAGAAACCCCAAGATTCAAAAGCAATGGTGTATGGTCCGAATGGCTCCTATCTCTAGCATGTACCGTAGTAAGTGGAAACTTATTCTCCCACTCAAGAGATATCAAAATTCGTCTAACTTCTCAAAAGTAGGATTTTCGCCACTACTAGCCAAGTATATTGTCTACTGACAATTGCGCTCTCTGAGATCTAAAGATTGAATGATCATATTAAAAAGATCAGTCCATTTCTTGTCAAAATTATCCTTGTTTTTGTCTTCCGGACCACGCATAATATTAAAATCCCCATCAATAATATAAGGTAACGATTCTTTACGACATATATTTGCTATTTCAGTTAGAAACATATCCTTATAATCCTGTTGCGCGGGACCATAAACAGTAATTAACACCCATTTGAAACCATCACTTTTATCTCGAAGCGTAAACTTAATATAAAAGTCTCCTTCGACAATGGTTCCAATGTCATAGACCATTAAGTCAACCCCCAGTAGCATCCCCCCAGAGCGGCCATGAGGCGCCATACAGTGCCAAATAAAATCTTTGCCACCACATAATTTCTTTAGGGTCTTATCCGGGAAATGATCCCGCCCCGTTTCCATCAAAGCAATAAAATCAAGTTGTTGCTCTTTGACCATATCCTCTAAATACCTATGTTTAGCCAAGTCTCCAAGACCTCTGCTATTCCAGAAAACGCCTTTCATTTGAGACTCAGCTTAGATGGTGTTTTTGGTTTTTTATTAACCAGTTTGTTTCTATTGATATTCCTTAAATTGGATTTTTTCCTACGAGATATAGGTACGAGATCAGAACATATATGAACCAAACCCTCCTCAGCCACATTATGAACAAATTCGTCACCAATGTGATCAAGCTGAGTATTAAGAATATCCTCTTCTTCCTCATCCAAGTAAATTTTAGGCGAGGAAGATTTTTGACAATTACCTCTATGTTTCTTTGAGACGCTATGCCTATCAATTTCAATATTTTTAATCAATGTAATAGCAGAGAAATGGCATTATTATCATTACCCATAGAAACTCCCAATTTTGCAATTCTACAGAAAGTTCGAATCTGAAATGGATGGAAAAGATGTGCATTTACACGGCACCAAAGAATTCTTCTTATCCACCAACTTCATTGCCTTCTCCAAGATATTTGCGTCACCCAGTAGCAATCCTCGAGCTTGATCTTCCTTGCATCATACATGGCCCGGTGAGGAGATAAGACCATCTCATCCCAACCCTTGATAGAATCCAACAATCGGAGAGCATCCACCATGGCCTCATTTGAAATATTAGCCCTAATACCATTGCTCTTACAAAGAGTTTGCAGATACTGGCGGGTAAATGTCAGAACTTCGACTCATATTGTTGTTCACCACCTTCTTGTTATCCCAACCGACATGCTTTGCACATCACCAAGAGGTTGCAAGGAATGAGCATGAAAATCGAGATGACAGCAGAATCACCTTTTCCAGAAATGCAAGTGAGCCGTCCACATTATTGCTCCCTCACATTCAACCACCCTCACACTAGAAGCATGCAGCACATTTGAACCAAAGAATCGATCGCTTGAAACTTGCGGTAAAACAAAACACATAGAGCACTCATAGCGAGACATCTTCCATATCCGGTGACTACCTTCATCTTCATGAGAGTTGCTAAAATTAGCACACTCCTTGTTTCCATTACCAAGATCATATATTCGACTTTTGTCTTCATCTTCAAGAGAAATGCTCAAATGTCCCTCTCTTGCACCTCAACACCGAAAACAAGATCATGTTCATTTGGAGTAAAAGGAAGCAAAACAGAACATCACCTCAAGGTCACAGACCAAACCAACTTCCCTGTGTCTTGAGCCAAAAGCAGAACAAGCAGATTTTACATCATTTGCTCCGAGTTGGTCGAACACCGAAGAACAGATGGGTCATTTATATCATGAATGGACACATTATCCATGTTCTCTCCATCCACCACAAACCGCCCAATACCTCCCTTAATTGCCCAATACCCCCGTCACAGAATCATCAAGTCGACCTCACCGAAACGAATCGGACCAGAATAGAAACCTCGATCCTCCTCACTCCATCCTTCAAGAAGCGCCGATTTCCTTCAAAGATCGAAGCTTCAAGCACAATATCCGACACAAGCTTCCCAATCTCCGGTTGCAAAACACCGAGTTCTCCAAAACATCGGCATGCATATTGCCGTTAACATGATCCGAAGCATTATCACGTGGAATAGAAATCAAGACATCACGCCAAAATCTCCTCCTCAACAGACTTAACAAGCATAGTCTTGATTTGTCCGAATGAAACACATTACTCGGATGCAAATTCATTTCAGTTTCCGGACAATTGTCCGCAGTTAGTCACCTCCGGATGATGATCCACATGAGAATCAATACTTTTTGCACAATCTGCATGTCGAGACTTTATTAACATCCATCCATTGACGAAATAGCGAACAACCAATATTAGGGCATATTCACTAAAGGACAGATCCTCATTGCCGTACCAAAATCACCCTCAATTAAAAGATTTTCATTTGATTTATTTAACTGCAATTCCATAGTACAATCAGCGGAACACATTCATTCACAGGAGAACTAATTTGACAATCCGACAAAACTGCATTCCCATTACCGTAACGAACAACCACATGCTCATCCTTTTCAAAAACTACCGGGTACTAATTTCATCCGAAGCTTATCCACAATGAATCAATAGCCTCTTGCACTAACGTAAATGAGATGTCAAGGAGCACCAACCGCACCCATTTTCCATCTCAAGATCACCTCGGTGAGTGTTATCCAACTCGAGGAGCCATCGGTGTTTTCCTTAGCGGCGTCCTCCATATCATGGTCTCTATTCTTATTGTGATTGTCGATCGTCAAGATCATCATCCTCCGCAAAATCCTCCGAATTCCACCGTTATCATTGACACTTGCTCAACCTTGAAGAAGATTGCATATATACAATCGTCCACCACAATATCTGTGTCACCGGATACCATTAACATCCGAATCGCAACCAACAATCTAACAACCCTGTCTTCCTCATCGATCTCATATCCACCCTTTGAGTTGCTCCAAGAATAGACCCGATCGCCTAAAGCGGCAAAAAGATCGGATCATATATGGGACACCATAAACATTCACCTGCACCTTATGAAGCCTCTCGCTAGGCACGATCGCCATGTTCCATTCCTCAAACGACATGACACCTTCATTATGATCGGTGCGATGCCGCTTCATACTAACCATCCGTTGGAGCTCGACATGAGAAGGAATGGTACAATATAAGAATTAGGGCCATGCTTATTAACCACCCAATCCCATTTGATGGAATGGCCCGAGCCAATTCAGACCTAACCAATTCACTGAACCGATCCTCAACAATTGTAATCGAGCGATCAATAAACCCGTTCGTGCACCTTCGCAGCAGACTTATATGGAATATGAAAAAATCCCAAACCCTCACCCGCAAGACCACAAAATGAGGCATATGATTTAGGCCCATGTAACAGGGGCAATGAGGAGTAAAATGCTCCTCCTCACATATATCACAACATAGAACTAATTTTTTTTTCTTCTTTAAGGCGGGTTCACCAACAATTTGCGACAAGATAGTTACCGCCCGAGTTCCGAGCTTCCTCCCTCTCCTTGATTGCTTGGACCGATCGTCCTTAGAACCTCCCCAACATTTGCCGCCAGAGCCTCCCTGAATTAGCCGCCGAATCTCTCCGTGGTTGTCGAACGAACTCCCCAACATTCCCAAAGATTCAGACTCCTCCGGAAGAACCACCACGGCCATGAGCACCACGCCCCATTATCATGAACACGACCTCCAAACCTTCCGCGACCACGAACAAAATACCTTGGAACGCGACCCCCACGAGCAAAGACGAACTTGATCGTCATAATTACGACCTTGGAGCCGATCTCCATCGCGCCGCCTCCACCACCCGCCATGACCGCCGGGCGTAAGACCGAAAAGGGCGAACAGTTTTTGACGAGCGATTCTTCGATGCAGCATGGCCAAACCGGATAACGCTTTACCCAATTGATAACGCAGCCTCGCCCACGATACGCCCGCCCACGTAAGACGTGCACAATCAATTCAATGCAGACTTCGGACAGTTATTGATTGGCGACAAATCGGAATTTACCATGAACACCGGAATTTGCACCTCCCAATGAACGATCACACCGAGATTGATCAATCGCAGGCAGCAAAAAATTACCAAGAGTTGTTGGTAATGCAATCCTTGATTTGGGCAATGGGCCCTTCCAGCCTTTTCTCCCATCCCAAGGCCAACAACCCTTGACATGATACGATGAGCCTAGCCGGCGAGAACCCTGCATGATATTCACAGGCTTGAGAATGAAATCAACATCTCCAGATGAACAAACCTTAGCAGCGCAGGCTCGCCGGCGCTAATGAAGAGATGCTCGCGGTCGACTTCCTCCTGTTGCTCGCCGGCGCTTTTTTACGAAACTAACGCGTTTTTTTACGAAACCTAGGCTAATTAAGCACGTGCATATATACAGCACTTGCGATTTGATTTGTGTCGGATTAATTGTTCGATCGTTACGAGTTTGCTACGGCACAATCGACCGAATTACGTAAGTACTATTTTATCCAATAGCTAAGATTGATACTAGTTCTCGTTTGCGCATGTATCCTCGAATGTTCGTAGGAATTGAAGTTTAGGTCCAAGAATATTAACTGAAAGTTTTTTCAGATGACCATGCTTGCAGGGTACGTACGACGCTAGCTTTAGACTTTGTCGCATGCTGGCTGGTCAGGTGAGGTTTCTCTGCCCTACTCAAATACTGGGACTCCCTGACGTGTATGTATATTGTATGTATATATATATAGCGACGTGAGGTATATATGCAGACGAAAGAAAAGCCATAAGACTATATGTGATGCAAAGATGTCGGAAACTACGTCGAAACCTGAGCACACGGACGTACGTAATACTATATATATATATAGCTAGCTTGCGTCAGCGCTGACGCATGTATATATAATCTACGCGTGTGATAGATAGTGTCGAGATCGAACAGGCCAAAACTGCATACGTCGGAGAGGCGGTCGAACTCGGATGGTGCATGCGTACTGAAATCGGATGAATCGTCGTTGTCAGCTTCCGCGATAGCTCACTCGCCTGCTTCTCTGAATGTACTATACATACTAGAAGTGGTTGTGCGCGGATAAACGCAAGAAACAGCGGCGGTGGAGGTGCCGGCGTTGAGCTCTCACAGCGAGTTCAATTAACCCTCCCATGCGGCGGGCTTAGACCTGTTCGTGGTTAGCTAGGCTTGGCTGCCTAGAATGATTTTTCTGGGCCTATTGTTGGGCTAGGCTTGGGCCCATATTTTTCAGCCCGTTGGTTTTGCACGAAGCCTAAAAAGGCCCGATAAAATAATACAATAATAAATAATACCCTTTTATTTTTTTCAAAATGAATTAAATAATACTATTTTATTCAAAACTAAATTAAATATTATTTTTTTATTTCGAACATGGATTAAATAATAATATACCTAGCCTATGTCGATCGTGTAAAATTTCAAGATAAAACTCGATTGCGTTTAGAAAGATATAAAAAAACAAAACTATGCATGAATAGTAATTCTTTATTATTCTCTATTTATTTTTGCTGCTTGTCAATTTCATACATAAAGATACACCAGACCAAGGAAAATTTCATCAAGAAACATACACAAGAAATACGATAATTCTGATGCAGCCCCTCCAATCACTCGTCATTTTTCAGACGCTTCCCATCATGGGAATCTCCTACCTCCGTCTCTGGCGGTGACAGCCGCAGCGAGGAGACGGGCAGAAGATGCGGCAATGGCAATTCTGAAGACACCTGGGAGGAGGAAGAAGACGAGGTCTCGCTGCTGCGGCCTCCGATGTCATCGCCTCCGCCTGATCGTCGATGGAGTAAATCCGTGTTCATCAAGAACAAGACGATCGATCGATGAGAGATTGATAAGTGTGCATAAGTTTACGTACCAACAAGAAGTCATTGTGTTCTCACCTTGTGCAGGACATCCACCTAGCGCGATTTCCAGATGCAGCTTCCTGGGCTCTATCTTGTTTCTACATGAAGAAATGATGAACAATTAAGCTGGCTTCAAAGGCTGATGCGCTACATGGAAAGAAAGAAAGAAAAACTAGTAAATTGGTCATCGCCTGAACGCGAGAAATACGATGCACTGTGCCCTGAGCTGCTTCAGCTGCTGCTCTGTGAACGCCGACGCAGGGCGAGAGCAGGGAAGCATTTGGCTCGCTGAAGGAAGCATTCGGATATCGAATCGTCGAAGATATACAAGAAATATGGAACTATGGTTATTCTTGTGTGTATGGTTATCTGACGAGCTGTTTGGTTTAAGGGATCACCTCATCTATAGATTGTTTGATTCATTATATAATCATGTCATGAAATTTGATGGAATGACACCTTCTCTCAGTTTATATTAATCTTGTACTTATGGGGGATGAGGAGATGACGGATCGACCCATTCCATTCGTCAAACCAAACAAGAGAGTAAGATTCGGAGTCAACATGAAATGGTCTATTCACCTTCCCATCCCTTGCAGCAAACAGCCTTGTCCGCCGGCCAATTATTTAGTGATCAAGATGCGTAATTATAATATGGTACTAAATTGTTGAGTATACTTATCTTTTGTTCTTCTTGGAACCGTGCTGGTGCCATGGGAATATATATATTTTTCACACATATATATGCAAACACATATGGACAAGAAAGATAAATTAGCGGGAGTTCCAGGTACAGCGACATGAGGAATGCAGGCAAAAACTCAGGCCAAAAGAACAAGAATTTTCGGTGTAAAAAACAAACGCTCATCTGCTTGCAAACCTGAGTAGGCTTCTTCGTACAGCACAAGCACTTGCATGCATCATCAACGCTCCAGTTTCTTCCAAAGAACCATAAATTTATAAACGACGTGCGATGCACGTCTTCTGGTAAAATCCTAATGCTAACAGAGTCAGATTCTATAATTGATCAACAATAATCCACCAATTTGGTTAATATTAGACCTCCAACAAGGCATCGGTTAACCTAAACCGACGCCGACTCGCAAGACTGATCACTAGCAACCGAAACCCACTGCATGTCAACCACCAGCAAATTTAAGGAGCAATGGAATTTCAAGAACGGAAATAGACTGTAAGCAAATTAAGCACGGCTAAAGATGACCCAACTAGCATAGATAGATGGTCTAAATTGCGTCAAGCTCCACGGCTCATCGATCATTAGCGTCTTTTAGACACATAGAAGGTAGCGAATGACCCTAGGAAGTTCATCCGGAACGGTTCCTAATCCTAGAAAACCTTAAGGCCTACCGCCCTCGAGCATAAGTTACAGGAATGCCAAGTTAGACATCGAAACGGTTTCTGAAAATCATATGTTAAGGCGGAAAGCTGCTGCCTTCAACGAAGCTCAGCCAGGATGCTGCAAAACTGTCGTTCAGCGTCACCACATGCTTCCTGAACGATGTTGTCCTCCGCTTTCAGCCTTGAGAGCTCTGCATCTTCTTCTTCTTTGTTCCTTGTGATCTGCTTGATTTCCCCGCGAAGGCGCTCAAGTTTCTGCTCAAGCTGACACATAGCCTTATCCTTCTCATCAAGAAGTGCATCAATTCGGGACATGGCAGATACCTTCCCCTGCATCTGTTCTTTCAGCTTGTCCCTGTCTCCGAGGTACTTGGTGTAATCAGATTTGATCTGGAGCAATTTGTTCAGGCTTGGCTGCATAAACTGCACATTGAATCCATTTTCCTCTAAATGGGCTAGTGTACTGACCCTCTCTTCAAATAACGCAATGCTGTCTGCTATGCACGATTTCTTTATACTTTCAACTAAGCTTGCATACGACACCATTAAACCTAACGCCATTCCTTCACGCAAGGCTGGCATAAAATTCTGAAGTGGAAGGAAATGTGGTCGCTGTGGTACGTTCCGAAACACATCCATGGCTTCAATTATAGACCAGACAGGTGAGGTCTTCATGAATGGAACCTGGTGACCAAAGGTTTGACACAAAGGCAAGTGTGAAGCTGTAGAACTCCCAGAAGGCAAGTGTGAAGCTGTAGAACTCCCAGCAACTGAGCAGCTCCTTAATAGAGTATTGTCAATGGTGAACTGTGGGCTCCCAGCATTCCGGAAATGTGGTAGGATTGATCTCTCAGACACTGTGCTCCCATCATATTGAACTGGACGATCAAGAGATGAGATAGGTTTCTCCATATGACCATTGATTCCAGCTACTTGGGTAGCCGCATTGTCTACGACCGCATCTGCATTTTGATTCGCTTGACAGATGCTATTAATCGTACCAGTCAGCCCTTCATCCAACAGACTAGAATGCATGTCAATTTCAGACACAACATCAGCATTCCACTCACAAGAACCTGCAGAAAACCATTAGAAAACTACTACATAGAAATACAACATACAAATAACGCACGTTTCCACCATGGGTAGAGTTTTCACAGCACATACCTTTTCCATTACAATTTGATTCAACGCCTGGAAGTATTGTTGGTATCAGTTCTTGAGTTGTTGCTTCATTTATGTCCATTTTATCCTCCAAAGTTCTGTTGAGCCGCTGCGGAGGACGAGATCCTCTCCTCTTCAACTGTCTCTGGACGAATTACCAAGGTGAGAAGCAGCCAACTATCAAAAATATCTGATCAAGACAAAAGATTCTTACTACAATGGAAGATTCTTTTAGCCGCCCTGCCACTTTCTTTCTACCTCTCTTCTGGACAGTACTAGTTGCATCATTTGAGCTATGTGGGTTAGACAATTCTTTGAAGCCTTTCTTTTTAGCCACTGCAGATTGTACAGCAACTATTAGATTTTGATATACCATCTTGTCGACGAATCTATGTTAAGAGGAACTACTTACATTTTTAGAGGTAGGAACCTTCGTATTTGAACCACTATCAACCCCTCTTGACACCTGCAAAAGATTGCCAAACAGAGCAGAAAAGGCACATGAATATGGATAGTAGAAATGAGAAGTTAGAATTCAACAGTGACAAGACTTGCCACATCAGAAGCCCTTATCTGCTTATCAAGTGCTGAGGGGATATTGCATTTTGTAGATGCATTCAGAGCGCAAGTAAAAAGATTGACATGGAAGTAATTGTAAAAGCTCTGCACATAAACATTACTTCAACTACAAGACACAATGGTGGGAACTCACATTATCAGAGGCATCATTCTTGCCCCGAAGTGCTAGAATAGGGTGCATGTTCCCCTGTTTATGCTTGGAAGTATATGTCTTTACCAGGAGTGCCTGGATGGAGGGTGGCCTTTCCTGTGTCTGCTGGACATCACTATTTCTCCGAGATGAACCCATTTTCTGTTTTCTTAGTTCTGCAAGCGAAAGCATATCACAGGCTTCATCAGCACTAGTTCCACAGACAGGTGTATCAACCTGACACTTGGAAAGCCTCATGTCAGATAGGATTTCCTGATTAACCACTGTTTCCCCGATACCATTTGCTCTCAATTCGTTCTGAGATGTTGGATGTCCTGAGGAAGCATCAAGAAGCCCCTTCATTGGTACTGAAGAGCTACTCACAATCTTCTGTGAAAGCACTTGAAAACCATTCATTTCAGATAGTGGAGAATGATTGCTTGTTGGTGATTTGCATAATGCAGATAAAGGGGTGACCACCTCAGATTCAGACGGATGTTCAGAACCTTCAGTTAACATGACTTCTACTTTCTGCAGTTCTTTCCTTGACCTTTTCGTGGCAGAAGATTCAGTATCATGTCTATGTTCATCATCACTAGATGCCACAACAACAGGTGAGCTTGGACGTTTTCCAGATAAAGACTGCCGCCTATTACCTTGTCTCTGTACAAGTGAAGAAACATCTATAATGGATCATGCAAGTTGAAAAATATATGCTATGTTTAAACCACATAACAAATGGGTTATCTAATATGATCAAAAGAATAGTCATTGAAATGTTTTAAAGTCACATAGAAACCAATGCATGTGATCGCACAATGGAACATAATAATAAGATTAAACCAAGAAATATGTGCAATTGGTCAGTAATCCATGCAGCTAAAAATAACTGTAAACATCAGCTAAATAACTGTAAACATACTGAGAATAAGACTAATAACTAAGCAAACATTGCAGTTCGCCCAAATAGTGCAATTATCCCAAGCATTCACATGGGATATCATATGTCATCAATTTTCAATACGAATAAACAATCCATGGAGAAAAGCCATGAAAAGAGTATACATTAGTAAAGAGATTTTTCATAGAGATTCTTCAACTGATAAACTTTAAAGCATAAAAGTCCATGTTTCATGCATTGCAAACTAAATGCAAGAACACATGCCTAGAAGCTAATGATGAACCAAAATAAAGCATTGAGCAACCAATTGTTAAACCAATTATTGCCTAAATACAGGCATGCTTAAGCATGTGCGTGTGTGTGTGTGTGAGAGAGAGAGAGAGTGTAAATGTCTTTAAACTATGTGGGAATTCTGCACTGGCACAGTTAATTTTATACTAAAAACTAGTGGTGTAATGACATTCCACCACAGCACTTCAACATCCACCTTGTCAGAGCCCCTGCCCACCAGGTAACCGCACAGCACACAAAGGCTCCCTGGTCATAGCCATGTGCCGTGCAGGTGTGCAGCCCATCCCACCAGCAACTCAGCCAACAATTCCACACAACTCCTAATTAGAACAGCTAAGTGCCAAAGCCGAGGAGACAGAGTATAACAAAAATTGGGCAAGCTGTTTGATACTTTGCATGAAGCTGGAGTGTTCTACAAATTGTATGCACTGCAGTGTCACTTGTCAAACATAAGCTTGCTTGTAACTCCTTGTTGGACACAAATCAGACTTCAACATGATGCTATCACTTTTTGAAAATAGTTAATGAGCAATCCCACGTGCAATGAGACAACGAAAGAATGCAGAGTACATCTCATAGTCATAGGACACATTGCAAAGAACCCAAAACAAGCATGATATATTGTGGAAAGAATGATAGCTGAATAGGATTAGAGAGAGTATCAGATCAATAACAGCAGCATTCACATCTTCAGATTTTACCATGTCCACAAAAGGATGAAAACACAAAGAAACAGTTGTTCCCACAAATTGTTCTTGCATGTATTTGGGAGAAAGTATGTCAATATCTTTAGCAGTACTCTTAAAAATTCAACATTGAGCATACCAACAGGGAAAAAGATCCAAAATTCAATTATCACCAAAATCAAAATCATAGTTGATTATTCAAGAAAACCTTCATAAGTTGAGAGTTCTTCAACAAAATAGTTCTAAAACCCCAGACAATGAAACTCATGTCCTCAGAAAACGCATATTTCAACAATGCTTGGCTGAAGGTTTGATGGATTGTAGGAAAAGTGTATTAAATTATTAAAGTATTATGATCATCTAGTCTCAAAGTACTAAAATGGTGGGGTGTGGAGGGGATTGAGGGGACCAGTATCCTCTGCAAATAAATTTATAAGTTGTGTCACCCAGCCTCATTTTCTTTCTCATTTACACAAAGAGCCAAACAATTCAATACCAGACAAATTCACTATGATCCATGCATGGCCGAAAGCAGTAAAGATTATATTATCTACATCATCCACAAGACTATAAAAGCAAACAAACTGAAATTACGGTATAAGGTATGCTACCCAACTTCATTTCCTTCCATTAACTCAAAGATCGAAACAATTCAAGACCAAACAAATTCATCCTGATCCATGAATGGCCGAAAGCAGCAAAGTTTACAGTATCAACATCATCCACCAGAGCAAACAAACGGAAATTACGAGCTAGCAAGCGCAGCTACAAAGTGGATTTCACCGTATTACCTTAGGACTCACGATCCTCCAATGCTTGCCATTCCACTTGTACTGAGGCTTCAGCAACTCCGGCACTTTCGTCAGCAGCAGCTCATTCTCCTTGCCGCGAATGCTAACCTCATACTCACCCTCTCCGACAACCCTGCGCACCACCCCCGGCGACCACGCCCCGTCGCAATACGCCTCCACCGCGGCACCAGGCCCGAGCTGGAACTCGCTCTCCCGTGGAGAGTGCTCCACGGCCGGCCTAATGAACCGCCAATGCAGGTACTCCATTGCCTTCCCCCCACCTTCCACCTCCTCCAGATCGAAGTACTCCACGAGGTAGCTCAGCCTATCGATCACCTTCGCCACCGTCGCCGGGAACCAGGAGTGGCTGTACACCTCCCGGTCCCTCACGACCTCCACCTTGTCCCTGACCTCGTAAACCCTAACGGCGAGTTTCGGCTGGATGACAATCGCGGCTTGCGACGGGACCCAATGGCCGTCTACGTAGTCGCGGCGGGGGCGGACGAGGTGAGGCGGGAAGGTGATAACCTCGCGGGTGATGGGGAACGCGACGATGAGGGGGTCGGTACCGAGGACGATGCCGGACCACCAGCCCTCGTTGTGGAAGGCCTCGACGACGTCGTGGAGCCGGAGCGGCTCCTCCAGGGTGGACGGAGGCGGGGGGCGCGGGCGGAGGTGGGAAAGGGCGAAGGGCTCAACGAGGGTGGCGCCGTCGTCGGAGAGGAGGTGTGAGTAGGTGACGGTGTAGCGAGCCGGGTAGTGCCGGCCGCGGGCGGGGACGAAACCATCGACGGTGGCCTCGAACCAGGAGCCGTGGAAGCCGTCGTCGTCGACGCGGACCTCGACCTCCGTGCCGGGGGGCAGGGGTGTGGCCTGCTGTTCGGGGGCAGGCGGGGAGGAATGGGAGGGGGACCGCAGCGGCCGCGGGGAGGAGTTCTTCGAGGTCGTTCTCCAGCCGCGGCGGCGGCGGCGACGGCCGGGGAGCGCCGGCGAGAGGCCGGCCATTGGAGAGGATGGGGTTTTGGTGGTGGGGTTTTTGGGTGGCGGGCGTCGCGGCGTGTGTGAGTGGGAAGTGGGCCGCCTCGGCCGTTCGCCTTTGGGGACTTGTGACCGCGGCTGCGCATCAAAAACGATACGAATTCCACGATTACGGAATGTAGTCTGTATCACCGAGTGGTGGGCCATGAGATACGGAGATGTACATGGATTCCGTATGTCAGTGAGAAATGTTACCGGGAAAGTGCGAGAACTTTCTCGCGGGGGTCGTACTGTTCGAGCAGGTCGGGTACCCTAGCCTGGCTGGTGGCGCAAAGCCGCAGTTTGGTGGGAGCGTTCGTCGGGCCATCTGTCAGTGAGAGAAGGAGAGCATGACAGGTGGATACTGGAATAGATGTTGCTAGCGTTTTCTGAAATTTTGTCAGGTGGGGGTGGCGCTTCGGTTTGCGGGAAGATGGGCCCCGCCGGTCAGTGGAACGGATATCAATTCAGGTTTTAAGTCTTTGGTACTCGTAGCCTATATAATTGACGAGAGGACCCGACGGCCAATAGGCGTGGGTCACAGATGTCACTGACACTGAGGAGTGGCTGCTGTGGACAAGGTCCGTGACTGGTCACGTGGGCCCGACCTGGCAGTGCCAGAAGACCGATTAGTTGGGGATAGAGATGACAAGAAATGGCCCGGCCCATCTGACAGAAATAAATAGTGGAAAATAAAGAAATCCCAACCTAGCGTGGAAACGAGCTATGGCCTAATAAAAGCCCTGCCTACCCCCAACAGAACGGCTGCCTGATAGCCTTAATGGGCCAAAGATTGGGTTGTGAGATTAGGCCCAAAATAAATCGAATTTTTCTTCGGCCCGGAGAAATGCGAAGGTTTTGTTGGGGATTGTAGGCAGATAAGATGGAAAACACAGAACTAAGGGTCTGTTTGGGCTATAGTTTTTCATAAAAGGTATTTTTAGTTTTCTTATATAAAATTCAGATGTAATTTTTTATAAGACGTCATTTGGTAAAAGTCAATTTCTCTCTATAATAAGCTGCAAATGCATATTATACCCTAATTTTGGCTTTTAACTTTTACTACTTGTATGTAGTTTCTAGTTTATTCCAAAAAGTTGCTTAAAAATTGACTAGTTTGGGAGAGATTACTAGATTTTCGAAAGCCAAAGCTAGTTTTAAACCCTCCAAACAGGACCTAAATGGCGAGACTTGAGATCGTGGCCTAGCAGGAGGCAGGAGGGCTGTATTCAAAACAGATCTTACCGTTGATTTGTGACAAGTGTCTCGGATTCGGATTTCACCCCATTCGATCGCAACCACCCTGTCTTAGCACATATATAATCCCCAGGATTTGGGAAATGCAACGAAAGCGCAAGCATCAATTGGTTCCCTGGTTGTTGCAATATATGTCCACGAATATCCCGTTGCGAACTGATGGAATTTCTACAATTTTCATTCCCATGGTTTCTTTAGTCTCACACCCGGCCGGCCACTTTTATAACTCCCACTACTAGCTAGAGAATAAAAAATGGAACTTTGCTCCCGCTTCAAAATGGCATGTTGCTGGACGATGAAAAATTAACTAGCGTGGACCGGCCACGTACACGGTACACGCAATCATCATCAGTGGTTTTAGTTCAGTGAATTATTAATTCGCGCATGCGCACGTACGAAACGTGTGGATGCGCTGTAGGCCCAACAGCAGGCAGCGAGACAAGCGTGTGAGCGCAACGATCTCCGAATTAAAAACAGCAGCTACCAACCGCTGCCGGTCGATGATGATTCGCTGGCTAGCTAGCTTAGCTTGCTGGGGATCGATGACACCCACCCAACGATGGAGAAGATGGAAGCTTCTCCGAAGTTACGCGCACGCGGCGTGTGTACGTACATGCATATACGTGCGTCTTGACGTATGCGCACGCGCGATCCGCGCAAGATACCTCCTGCCTGCTGCCGCTGCTGCACATATGCATATACAGAGGTAGGTTAAGGCCATTTCCAATGGAAATTTCAACTAAGTTTCATTCTTATTAAATGACATGACACATCATTATATTTGGTGACATAGCAAGATAATTATGAAGAGAGAGATATAGAGAGTTTTATAGGAGGTGAGAGGGTTTCATCTAGATGAAACCTGAGATACATGGTTACCTAGACAAAAACTGATGTGGCACTTTTGAAAACTGTAAAATAAAACTATGCATTGAGAATGGGCTAAGGACAGATCAGGACAAAACATGCCGCATCAGATTAATTAAGCTATTGTAGGAAAGCACGTACAGACGTACTCGCTCCAATGGTCAATGGATGGCAGCTGCAGATGGCCCCGTGGGTACATGTGCATATTTGCATCCGGCCCCTCTCGTTGTTGCATTTCAATCTCTGTTTTTTCATAATTTGTTTGTATGCAAGCCTTTTGTGCTTGTGAAGAAACAGCATGCATGCATGCTGCATTAATTGGCCCGCCCGGCCGGGCTTAGCTCGCATGTGCAAGGAGACCTTGCTTGTCTTAAGTTGATCGTATGAGATACACCCCCAATATACTAGTCATGCATGCCACTGACTCCCATCGCCGAGAAACCAAGAGATAACCAAGAGATAGAAGGAGGGAGCAGAGAAGAATAACATGCTGCAAGAAGACAGACGCGGACTCAACAGGGACTCAGCTCGGGGCGGCACACCTTTAATTTACGTGGGGTAGCCTCCTAGCACTCCCTAAATTCAGATGATTCGATTTATACATGTTTCGTTCGCTTATCTCAATGTTAATATTATTAATTCACTGATCAAAAAAAGACAAATAACAACGAGCCCATGTCGGATCGAGCATACAACGTACATGTACATGCCGTGGGCCGGAGAGGAGCCGGCCGCACCGCACGCAAGCGTACGTGCAGCTACGATCGATCGCGATCCACGTGCATGGTAGATTTGCTTGTTCCTACACGTTTTACACCCGATCACTTTGGACGTACGTACTAGATAGATCGATGCATGCATGTTCGTTTGTCCCAGGAACCCTGCCACAAGTACTAGATAGATCGATGCATGCATCCATGCATGCTGAGGTTCTTTTGTCCCAGGAACGTAACCCTACCACAAATGGTGTCATATCCGAGCAGGAACCGGCCCATCCACGTGCACGCATGCCGGCTGGTTGGATAATCCCTTGTCGTCTTAGATTAATTACACGCAATCAAAATATTTGAACTTTGATGGACAGTACGGTATAATTGGTTTACAGCGGAAAGTTTTGTGCCTGTACATGTACATGTCATAACGGATATGATGCCACCGTCGACGGCACTAAGGAAATGAAGCGCTGCAACCTGCAAGAAATGTTATTTGGCACGAATTTGACTGTATTTCTCCTCTACATATTAAGGGGATGATTAAATCCACCTGCGTACACGGGCGTAAGAGTGGACGTGATAGATCATCGTGAATTGACCGGCCGTGCCGATCGACCATTCTTGCCTGCATGCATGCACTCACTAATTGGCTGTACGGTAGATCTGATTTCTTCAGTGAACGAGGCTATACTGTACATAGCAAGCTATTGTTAGTAGGATATCTGAAACAGTACCAGCTCTGAGGTCTGAGCGAGTGTCGATACGATTGTCGGGGCTAGCTTTTGGTGCACCTGAGCCACGTGATGCAATGAACTTCGACCGGCCTAATTTCTTTCACCGTGAAGTGATTACTTTTTTAGTCTTACTTAACATTTTTGTTTAATCTAGCCTCTCTAGAGCAAATGCATAGTCGAGTGCGATAGCCGTCCTCGGGAGTGCAGGAGCTAGCAAGTGCGATAGCCAAGTGCGAGCGTAGGAGCTAGCAGCGTGCTGCCATGGCCAGCAATCACGAGAGGGGACCTCCTGTGGTAAGTGAACGCAGGAGGCACGTGTTGTAGTCGGAATAGGGCAATATTTATAATTTCGTTTGGGAGGGAACCACATTTGCGAAAGATGAGATAAAGTGGGCTAAACTTGTGATCACTTCTCTTTCAACTATGGGTGTAAATCGTATGGGCTGCAGTCCCATAGATTAATCACAATAACATATACGCGTGGAAAAAATAACAAGTCTACTTGTCGACTAGAGCTGCACGTACAGCGGAAACGGGCTATCGGTCCCTCCGCGGGGGCACGGGGCCGATTAAGACGCGCGCCCGTGCGGTCTACGTCGAGTACACGCTCTTGCAGTCGCGGCGACGCGCCGTGTTTTTCTTCCGTTCCCTGGCCCGGCCGTGCGAGGCCGGGGCACATCACACACGCCAACCATTACACTTCCGCCCGCCCACCGCCGAGCAGACTGCACGGCGTTTATCCAACAGCTAGCGTGCTCGGATTACGTTTACTCCGGCCACCGCGCATGCCACGCGGGTCAGGTCAGTGCATTTTGCCCCCGCGTACAGTGTGGAAAACGCCAGATCAGAACAGCGGCGCAAGCGCCGGAGCTGAGGTTTCTGCATCTCTTGGTGCTTACAGTACAAAGATGTATATGTAGCTTCGGTGCGCACGTGCGTGCTGTTGTGGCGCTAGCTAGCTGTAGGCCCAACAGCACGACATGTGGGCAACAGATTTGTAACCCGGACCGCCGTGAAGTGAAGAAGATCGAAGAAGCAGCTTCGTCTGCGATGCTAGCCACTCTATCAGCACCGCCAAGATCAGCTCTGCATGGACATCATCGATCCTCCGCACTACAAACAGCCATGTGTCCGCTTGGAGTTAAACGAAACTCCAACGATCAGCACGTTGATTTTGGGTTGAAACCAACGCCCGGCCTTTCTGAGAAGAATCCATGCGTGCGTCTCTGAACGCAGGGGTACGTATTGGACTTAGTTTCGTCAGAAACTGAACATATATATGAAACCAAATTTTTGCGAAGCCTGAGGCCCAGAGTATGTACGTATGACCCAACTTACCTTTGCCCATGCATGCACGAGTGCACCCGTACAGTTGTACGTCGCGTCGGCATGTTTGTCCGTCGTTTGGTGCATCTACACACTACCAGAAACCATAGCATTTTCTCACGGGCGCGAGCTGTATTTCCATGCCGTGGATGAACTGGCCAGCCAATCATTTTCTTGGCCGCACTCGCTCATTAATAAACTGTAGGGTGATCTGATTTTGCACGCTACGGCTGATAGTTATCTTCTTTGTTTTACAGCTCTCTACGGTATACTAAATTCGAGATAAATCGTTCTAACCTTTTGATTCAATTGATCACATTAGCTGAAGTACTATTATTTATACTTTTCTTTGGTATTAGAGTAATAGTACTAGTATTAATAAATCAGTGGAATGTGCTGTAAAATTTGTGCCTTTCTACTACTAGTGTTGATACTATTGTCAGGGGTTTTTTGCAGCATGTGAACCATGTGCCACGCAATGAACTTCGATCTACTTCGCGTGGGTTGAGGTTCCAGAGGTTGTTAAATCACAACCGAAAAGGTATGTATTGGGGGGATTAAGGGGGTCTGGTTTTAGGGCCGTATTTTGCTGCGCTTTAGCTATGCAATTTTGACCAACTGTGACGGCTGGTAGTTTGGTTTGTAACCATACTTTTGGTGTGCCAAAGTATTTTTCTGAGTAGGATGTACGTGTTAGCAGAGGCGAAACTAGGGGTGCCGTATATGCCCTGGCACTCCTAAAATTTTGCACATCGAGGTCTTCTAGGATGGAAAAGTTGTAGTTAAAAGAGAGCTTGGCATAGCAGGCAGTGTAGATGGCCAGAAGCACATAGTAGCAGAGGTAGGTGCGTAGGAAGAGGTGGCAGCCTATTGGATACACCATGGCTATATCGTGTGAGCTAGGTTTTTTTCTGGAGAAGTAGGGTTGGTAGGCCAAGTATTTATTTAGGCCTTTATGCCCATTTTGACAATAAGATTTTATATTATTAAAAAACCAATGTAGGACTAGAAATTCTAAGAGATGGCATGATTTGCTACACATGATTGATTTTAAGAAATAGCCTAGCCTACTTAAGTGTGCAGTGGCTGTCTGGTGGGTGGCACGGGCCGGGCAAGTGGCGTGATAGGTGATGTGTAGGCAGCGTGCGGTGCGACAAGCGGCTTAGGCTGTGGGGCGGGCGACGAGCAAGCGGCACATGGCACAGCAAGAGGCTCGGGCCGTCGAGCGGGTAACGTAGGCGAGGCGAGCGGCGTGGCAGGCAGCATGCAGGTAGCACAGGTGACGCACAATGTGGCAAGTTGCTTGGGCCATCAGGTAGGCGAGTGTGTGCAGTATGAGGCAAAGGAGGTGGCACGACAAGTGGAGCATAGGCACGGAGACCGACACGATGAACGACACAGACGCTTAATGTGGCACTACGGCAGGTAGACAAGTAAAGACATACCCATTAAAAATTTCCTAATTCCGCCGCTGCGTGTTAGTGAGACACGTCTCCTTGCTAATTAGATCTTGGCACAGCTTTAGCTAGCGGATAAACTTAAGTGCACTGCCCTTGGAGTTTTAGTTTTTACCATATGGCTCCTCAGCTAAAGGAATTTCTACATCCGTCGTTGGCCGTACGTGTGCCCCAGCCGGCGCATTAGCACAGGCATATATCAACCAAAATTTGCTTCTCGAAACGTAACCTACGGTGGATGCATGAACACGTACAGAGCGCGGCGCGGCCAAGGGAGCCTGCAGACGGGCGCACGCTCTCGCGATCACGCGATTCCCGCCGCGCGCGCGCGAGAGGAGCGTCCCGACCGCGCGTTGGCTGCCTCTATTTACTCCGGCCACCGCACTCCATGGCTAGCGATCGAAACACACGTCTGAGTAGTGTTTCGATGTATGGCTCTTAAATCTTAAAGCTAACGATTCTTCATTGAGAGAAACTAGCGCTCGGACGTCTAATACTGTTCATCCCATCAGACGTTCTTGCAACATTTTTATCCTACGCTTGCAACATTATTTGCCGACGCGTATATATATCATTTTTTTGAACGCTTGCAACATCCGTTTACCGTAGCGTATTTCACTATTTGTCGAAGGAAAATGTTTCACAAGGTGTAAAAAAATGGTGCACACGCAGAAAAAAAAATGTTGCAATGCATCCGAAAATTTCGACGTCTAAGCACAAGTCATTAGGTTCTTCATTTATCTTTAATATATGCAAAGTTTTTAGAAAGTGTCGCTTCTCTGCACATATACTGACTAGTACATTTCAGGATCAAGAGATTTCTTTTGGCAAATTAATGCAACGTTAGGAGACGGTATATATGTTTTAGTTCAATCAGCGCAATGCACTCTCCAATCTCTAACGTACTCCTACCTATACAATTTTGAAATTAATCCGTATAGTTCGTACGTACGCACGTCCACATCGATCGCTTGTACGCATTTGAATCGCCACCGGCATCTGCACAAACATTTCTTCCCTTGCAGCTTTAGTTCCAGCTCTCAGCTACACTTCCGCGCTCCCATAAATGCATGCATGCCCTCTGGCCACGCCTCCAGCCAGCTCTCCCTGTTCCAAGTTCAACCGCGTACTTGCATATGCGTACACATGTGTAAAGGTCCCTGCTGTTTTGTCAGAGTACGTGGCCACGCCAAAAAATACAGGTACGTACGCACGTCGCTCTCCGACGGAAACAGATCGAGCGGCAGAGAGGAGGACGTGCCGCGATCAACGGCTTTGGGCTCGCCCCATGCACGTGGCCGTCGCTGTTTCATCGTATGTATGTATGTATCATGTATGCTCTTGGTTTATCGGTCTGATTGGTTGGCACCTGCGCAAACCAGAAAATTTTCAATTAGAGTGCACGCTACACATTTCGAATGTATAATTATATAGTTTTGTACAATGATTTGATAACATTATAAATCGAACATATATATTTAAAATTTTGTTAAAAGTACAACACAAATAGTTCTAAAGTATTGTAATTCTCAAACCAACAAATTGAAACCAATTCAATCAATAAATTTAGCAATTAAAAAAATAATCTTCTGATATTTTACAAAATTTTCAACGTACCGATGCATAGCCAACCCCCTAGATCCACCTAAGTGGATGGTTAGCTCTTGCGTCGCCCTCCTTCAGTGGCCCCTAATTGGAGGCTTGAGAAGTTGAGATTTGCTAGCAATTGCTAATGATGGCGATGACGATGACGATTATGATGTATTGATGTATTGGTTACGAACCCACCGGCCTACCTGCAAGTCTTGACAAATGGTAGGATTGAGGTTCATGTATGGGGACGGCTCTACGTACTGCGTGGTCCGATCGACCAGTGTGGCATCAGGGTCGTTGTCTGGCCGAGTGATACACCTCTCACTCTTGGGGTTAACACTTTCTAGGAATTTTATTTGGCGGCATGTTACAACATTTATTTCAATAGAGTTGACTCTGATGAGGTCGATCTTGATTGAACACCAGAAGAGATATTCTCAGCGGGCCAAAAAAAAATTGTTTATTATACGTGGTATGATCTCCCATGAGCAACTTTGACCAGTTATATTAGTAGTATATATTAGTTAAAATTAGCAAGCTTATCCGTGCAACTGCGCGTCTAGATGTAAGGTATAACTGTCTTTGATATATAACCTTACTTCTAATTATTGAAATGCAATTGTATTTTTATATAACTATGTTTATATATGATTAATCTGTACCATTATAGTCCGACTCCATCAAAATAAGTGGTGGAGATCCTTTCTTTCATATACAGCTCTACTTTCAATTATTGAAATACAATTGTCTTCGATATATAACTTTACTTCTCATTATTGAAATCCAAATGTATTTTTTTGTAAATGTGTTTATATATATGATTTATCTACACTATTATAATCTGCCCCCATCAAAATAAGTGGTGGAGATCCTTTCTTTTATGTACAATTCTACTTTTAATTATTGAAATACAATTGTATTTGTTATATATGATTAATCTATACCGTTATAATTTTACCCTACCAAAATAAATGATGGAGATCTTTCTTTTTTTCTTCTGATTAATGTCCTTAAAACGAAGTAGGGGCCTTGAATATCACCTATTGTTTTTATATATATATAGACATATAGATGTATAAATTAATAATGACATGGAATTATTTTTTTTAAGATAAATACGCTTATATCATTTGCTAGTGCCATCACGGGAACAAAATCAACATTGTTTCTAGGCCAAAGGGAGTGTACGAAGAAAAAGGAGACCATCATAAAGGAATAAATGTACTTTGTACGACCGCACACTAAGGTCCATTTGGAACACTGAATTATTCCGTATTTTCGCGTGTATTTAATTATTTTCTATGAACTAGCTGTGCCCTTATGAGATGTTTTGTTGGTTGTTCCCTCATTTTGAAATTTGATCCCAGTAATGTATTACTCTTTTCCTCAATAGTTATGCTTGAGCCTGGCTCAAGTCATTCAAACTCCAGTGTGGCAAAAGAAAAAGGACAAAACTAAAGAGGACCAAAGGCCGTTTCCAATCTAAGCTGGTGGTTGGTAACTTGGTAATTTTAACTTTCATCTCCTGGGTTAAAGCAGCCTAAATTTTCATGAGAAAACTCAACATTTTCATGAGAAAACTCAACTCCCCAAATCAGAGCCCACAAATACAAAATCAAGGTCCTATTTATTTGTGTTTTTTCACCAGTTTAAAAACTAAAAAGCTAAAGACTAAACAAATGGATAGCTTTTTATCTGGTCTTTTTAAAAATCATAAGGCTCTATATAACTAAAAGTCAAAAGACACTAAAGAGATACTTTTTTGGCTTACCACTAAAGTTAGGGTAAAATCACCTACCTCTATCACATGCAAAAACCGTTAACTTTTAAGCTATTTAAACCTAAAAACACGCTTTAAGATGTAAACAAAAAGTTTAAGTCTACGCAAACAAATAAGGTTCAAGTATGCCAAATCTGTCTCCACATCGCTAATCTGACAATTGTACTAAGTAATTGAATAAATAAATAATATCATATTTTATTACTGCTCAATTACTGCTTGGTTAATTAGTCTACAGCCTCCACTTGGCACAAAGCCAATGCCAAAGACACAGAGCAGTAGGGCCGGCCTATCAGCAACTACCCGACAAAACCATTAACATATCATACATGGACCTAGGACGAAACAGAGCAAAGCAGAGCATCGCTGCTGTGTTTCTTTCTCCACCGCAAGAAGATGTGCACCGGCCGCCCTTGGCCGCCGTCGATCAGTAGCGGCTTCCGAGATCAACGACGAGCTCTTGCAGCAACGCGTCGAGAACGGCGGCCTCGACGTCGGCGCCGACGTCCCGCCGCTCCAGCTCCACGTCGGAGGCATCCAGCCTCGACCTCGGCACCTCCGACGCGACCAGCTCGGACACCCTGGCCAGCTCTGCTCTGTGCGTGTCCCAGTAGGCGGCACTGGTGATGGTGGCCACGGACAGGGCAGTGGCCTCTTCGTCGTCGTCAGAAACTTTCTTGGGGCTCGTGCGGTAGTAGTAGCAGTCGTCACCGGTGGCGTGGTCGAGGTCGTCGTGGCCGGAACCCCAGACGGCAGTGTCCTTGATGAGGTCCTCGGAATTGGCGAGTAGCTGGGTGAGCAGCGCCGGCGAGTACGCCACCTCCAGGAGCTCCCGGACGATGGCCATGGCGTTCTTGGGCGAGCCTTGAACGTTGGAGCATTTGCCTTTGTTGTGAACAGGGGAGCTAGCGAACGGATGCTCCAGGACGGAGACGGGGCTCAACTGCTTCTCGTCGTCGTCAGAGTCGGAATATTCCATCCCATCCTCGTCAACGTCCTCTACAGCCACGTCGGCCTTGACGGCGTCGAGGTGCTTCGAGCAAGGAGACGGGGTGACCATCTTGAAGGAGTCGGAGAATTGCAGCGCAGCGGGCTTTCGGCTGGCCGCCTTGCCGTGGAGGATCTTGGAGAGCAGGAGCCGGAGGTGCCCGGCCCCCGCCCCTGGCTGCTGCTTCTTCTTTCTCCGGGTACTCGCCGCCGCCGCAGCCGCCTTCTTCTTCTCCTTGCTGGTGAGCCGCTTGAGCACGGAGGCCGCGTCGTTGCCGGCGGCCGGCCAGCACAGCGCGGTGTCGTAGCCGTCAAGGAGCCGCGCCGAGCAGCCCTTCTCGAGGAGGTGGAGGTCGAGGGAGAAGGGCTCCTGCTTCTCCTCCAGCAGCTCCGACAGGCGCCGGCCGGAGGGCGAGGGCGACAGGCACGCCATGAGCGTCGCAGAAGCAGCACAAGCTGAGCTTACGAGCAGAAAGGAACAGAGATGTAGAGAGACAGAGAGAGGCGCGTATGATCAATGAGAAGCCGAGAGCGAGAAAGAGCAAGGAGAGGAGGGGGAGTTGGAAATGCGTGTAGGGTGGGGTGCTTATAATGGAGGAGATTAGAGCGAGAGAATTGAATTGGAGGGAGCAACTAACCTAGAGAGATGAGACAGAATGGTGCAATCAGTGCAAGACAAGGGAGGTTGAGGAGAGATTCTTGTAGCCCTAATGTTGCCGCTTTTCTTCTCTCTTGTTATGACCTATGAGAGACAGGCTCTGCTTGCTCTGTTTGTTAATACATACTCCCTCGTTACAAATAGTTGTCGTTTTAGATATAGATGTAATCAAGCTTTTAAAATTTTGACTGTTAATATTTTTTAAAATATTTAAATTGCCTACGCGAAATCATGTGTGTAGATTTATTTTGAAAAGTACTTTCATAATATTATAATATTTATTGAGTTTTATTAATATATTATAAAAGGAATTAGTGGTCAAATATATATGTATTTTTGAGACTATACCGTTGTTCAAAATGATAACTATTTACTACCACGAGTAACTTCAATTTCTTTTTAATGTCGCTGTTGCCGCTGCTGTTTGGACTGGATGCTGCATGCATGGGTATCTCAATGTGTGGATCCGTGTGCATGATATGTGGAGGGATTTGTGTAGGAAAGAGAGGAAGAATGTAAAGGTTGGGTCAAATCACCAGGTGAAAAGCTGGAGTCTCGGAATAACTTGCGCTTGGCTTTGAGTTGGTACCCTTGCAATGCATTGAATACAGGTGCTGGAATCGTTTTGGTTTGAATTCTCATATCAAGTACAGTTCTCTTCTGCAGCTCTCACCACCGGTATCGGATTACCAGTAATGATCTACCAGTGCAGGTTAATACACCTCTCTAAAAAGGGCTGGTGTTTAGGACACTGGATACAGTGATACAGTTCTTTAAATGTGATCATCAAGTTCACATTACAATATATTTGGAAACTACAATAAAACTATAATATCACAAAAGAATTTTAAGTCAAATTTGCTCATATAATCTTTATGAGAGGTGATTCTATGCATCTTATTTAAAAAGTTGTCCAAATATTAAAGTATGAACGAAGAGTGGATTCTGATTTACTTACCCCTTTGCTTTCTCTAAGATTTGTACAATTTGTATTGGAAAGGAATACCTAAAACGTTGCTCAGTTTGTACACAACCAACTTATATTCAAGAGATGTTGCTGATCAAAGTAAGAGTAGTTTGACTGCAGGCAATTTATGAAACCACTAGTTGTGTCCTGAGAGAGAACTACATTGACCTAAAATTACACACATCCAGGCGGTAAGAGAATTGTAAACTCATGTTCAGGCTCCCTGCCAGGTCAAAACAGGCGTTGGGACATAAGTTAGCAGGAAAATCAAGGTTACTGATAACAGCATCCCTCCCTTGGATACCCCATTGCCATCTCACAGGCACTCCTTGTCGGCTTCTGCAGCATCACCATTAGTTTTTAATGTCCTGCTCTCCCAGGGAGGTTTCATGTCACCTTCATCCTAGCACTTAATTTTTTTTTCTTTTCTGCACAAGATACACACCTCAGTGCTAAGGTATCTGGAGAGGTGACACTTGTACATTCCAACACCATCACACATACATGTGCTCATCATCGAGGCACACATGCGCACACGCTCCTGCATATCGCAGCGTTCTTCCGAGTCTTCATGATGCTCTAATCACACAGCTAACCGGGCGATATGTTGATGATGGGGTGGATTAACCGGTGGCAGGTAGTGGAATCTGCGTGATTGGCTTGTTGATTTGTCGCCTGTCCGGAAATGAAAATCCCGATGTGCTGATGGAACGGCCTGCAGGGGAGGAGCGGTGCTGCCCTCGGACTCGCACCGTTGTTTGTTTCCTTGCGTTGTTGCAGACAAGACGATCCGGTTGGGACGAGCTGTATGCTCGTGTGTCTACAATAGCATAATATGTTTGTTGTGTGTCTGCCAGATACACGTACATAGATGATAGGTAGGCGTCAAATAAGAATTCATATTCCCCGTGTTTACAGCTATCATGGAAGGCAAATTATGCCGAGTCCACTGCACTGCAACCTCCGTTGCCCGGCTTGACACCGTCTTTCGTATGTAACTTTGTCGACTAGTTTATACACGATGGTATACTAGTAAGAGTATAATGTGATAGTATGAGACTTTTTGCCCTCTTTAGGAAGTATCGGAATTTACATTGAGATAGTACCGAGAGATCCTAAAAATTTTAAGGATGGAAGTACCAACTTTTAGTATGTCTTGATAGTACCTTAATATAAATTTTAGTACATTTCAATGATGGTAAAAAGTTTCGAAATAATATGCTAGAAAGATACCCTGTGTGTTGCAACAGAAATCTTCATAAATCAATTTATTGGTTGCAACGTTTGAACGAATCATGGTGAAACACGGTAAAGTCTAAAAATGGAGAAGACAATACAATACAAATAAGAAAACATCTATAATACTCAATTTGCATCCAAAGGATATGAAAAATAGAGATGATGTAGCTGCATAAGTGAGGAGAGAAATATCATCAATTGTAGTTGATAGGGATTACTTCTTTAACATGTAAAGATTACTGCGAAAGTGTGTTTCACGGCAAATCAGATAATATTATTTTCATATGTCCAGTCTATTTTTTTCATAGCTGGAAATGATATAACAGTGTATTAGCAGTCAAAGTGGCACAATTCGACTACATTTTCTTTTTCAAAACGACACACAAGAGGGAGTTATAATGTAATATCGACGCAAAAAAAAATGCAATATAAATGTATGGTACAATCACTGCAATCTGATTCTGGCTTATGATAATAATTAACATAGCACGTTCACAGGTCAAATACATTTGACACGACAAGAACGCTAATGACAAACAAAGCCACACAGGTGATGTTTCAATTTTCAGGTATACACTACTTCACAGAGCTTGCACAGATTTCGATAGCACAGAATTTAACACGAGAGAAATCCAGCACACGTATAACAGGCTCACACACGTATAACAAACACATAAATCTGCAATCAAGCAGTACTGCAGATGTGCAGAGACTTGCACAGTTACACCTCTCAGCCGTTGTGCGTGTCAGGGCAATGTGACCTGGGAGGCCTTGCAGTTCTCCACTATGGCCTTCGATTTGGTGTACAGGGACGTGAGCTGGCCTTGCCTCTGCGAGAACGCCTGGCTGAAGAGCCTGATCTCCAGCTTGAGCTCCTCCAACTTGCTCCTCTCCGTGTCGAGGTCCTTGAGCAGCTCCTCCTTTTCCGTGACGAGACGATCGACCTCCTGCCTGGACTTGGAGAGCTCTTCTAGTAGGGACGAGTTTTCCTCCCTGTGTAGGTCGCGCTCCTTCTCGAGCGTTGCGCATCTCGCCTTTGAATCCTCGAGCTGCTGTCTGTCACAGATGCAGTCCTTTTCCAACCTTTGGCATCTTGCGTCAATAGGATCCTCCAATGGCACAGCCTGCTGGGATCACGGAGAAGACAAGAATCGTGAGTGACAACCTAGAAGCCATTTCTCATTAGCAGCATACTATGTAACCAGAGAGATTTTAGGAACTCAATGAATAGGTACTGTGAGTAAAGCCAAATGGAAACAGAAGGTAACCAGAGAGATTTTAGCAGCTAAAAGACCTAGTATCATGAGAGAAGCCAAATTTAACTGGAAACCAAGCAATGGGGCTCCCAAATCATCAGCTTTGACACTCATTGCTACTTTAGTATGGTCTTAGCTCTCGAAAGTCAAAACTATTGTTGGAGAATTCACAATACGCCACCTGTTAGATGCAAAATTCACCTAGTTCTACAAATCAGGCATCATCGTTAAGGGACAGACTGATTATAAAATTCGATTCTCACAATCCAACCCACCCATATACACTAGAATCCACAATCCACTTCGTATATACTTTTAGATTCCAGCTTTTAGAGAATCAGTTTCTCTATAACCAAAATCCAGAATCAGCATTTAAAGAATCCAAAGTAAAAACAAACAGACCCTAAGTACATTGAAATTCTGAAATGGTACCAGTAATGGAGGATGTTGATTGGCAAATGTTCACCAAGTAGCTTATTCTGAAAACAAACTTGCACCTTTGAATTTGATTGAACAGTCTTAGACTGTGTGAGTGCTACTCATGTTGAAAGAAATTTTAGGTGTACTTGTTACTATTTAACTAGCAAACAGTCACTGTCCTTTTAAGTAAACATGTGTTGATAATCTGTAGCGATTGTCCACAAAGCATTAGTTAACTAGCTGTAATCTATCTAGTTCTATGATTATTCCCATGTTAAATACTTTGCTGCAACAAAATCCCCAAACATGTTTTTATCTATATATATAAAAACAACGGGTGATATTCAAGGCACCTTTTTCATTTTAAGGGCAAGAAAATCCCACAATAATCTTAAATTCTAAAAATTCTCACATTAATTAGAAGAAAAAGAGGAGGATCTCCACTAATTATTTTGGTAGGGTTAGATTATAACGGTGCAGATTAATCATATATAACAAATACAATTGTTTTTCAATAATTGGAAGTAGAGTTGTACATCATATATAAATAGAGTTATATAACAAACATAATTGTATTTCAATCATTGAAAGTAGAGTTGTACATCAAATACAATTGTATCATAATATCTAGACACGCAGTTGCACGGGTAAGTATACTAGTTCTACAAACATGTAACACCTAAAGTATCTGTACATAACCATGTTTGAAGAATCACCAAAGAAAAGGCTGGTCATTTGACTTACCGATGTTGTATCTTCTGGCAAGGATGGCGCACATTTTAAACCAGGTGTCATCTCAAGCATCTCAAGATCAGTAATGCACCCTTTGTTCAGCTGCATCCAGATGTCCTCATCAGCTACAGTTCCTAAATTTTCGGGTATTGGGCTGAACTCCAAATCCTTTGAATATTGTGAGCGGCTGGCAACGAATCCAGGTGGAGTCTGCTTAGAATCTGGAGTTTTAATTGCGTCCAGCTGCAACAGGTCAGCGAATAGATTAACGTCTGGGGCTCCAGTATTAACAAGAAATTTGAAAGGATGAGGGTGATGTGGTTCATGATGGACCAACACCAAAATGTGAAAAATAGAAGAACAAAAAAATAAGGAGACTTTCCATACTAGCACCAGCATGCAAAGTGCTAAAAGATTCTACGATTTAACTTACGAACGTTTTACCATGCTCCATCAAACATACCTGGCTAGAATCAGTAAACTGGTCTGCTGATATGCTGGTATCGCTGAGGTCCTCTAACATCTTTTGTTGATCGGCCAAACGGTGCTCTAGAGTCTCCCTTAACCTCCTTTCCTCCTCAAGTTCCATTGCTAGTCGATCACGCTCGAGTTCAGACTACAAGAAAAGAATCCACATGTAATTTTTAAAAATACAGTTGTATGCTGCATCCAAAAAATGATGTTCATGATTATTAGAAACACCTGTTCTACTGGAACCATTAGTCTTTACACACCTTATGCATGTCATTGCGTTGCTTTAGTATAACCTGCTCCAAGACTTCTGAATGGGAACCCTGAAATTCAAGAAAAAAATGCATCAGCTAACATTACCACACCTCACTTATGGTGAGCAACATCAAATAAACAGGAACAACCTGCAGTTTCTTACGAAGTTCTTCTATTTCCAGTTTTTGCCTCTTCAGCAGAGCAGCATCCGTTATAATCTGTCAGGCCAGCAACCATTATTAGGTTCTCACTACTTATAAACCATGCTAAAAAAATTAAAATCAAATAAGTGATCTTTATGCTGTAATAAGATTGTCATAAATATATTCTAAAAGTGTATATTGAATACTTTTCACATTTAAAGAAATATAAAAATTTAAAACAATAGATATAGGACAAAACTGAAGAACATATACATTACATCTTATTGTTGCTATAAAAATTTCAAAATTATTGTGGGAAAAATGTGAAGTATTATGTAAGATGTACCAGTATTAGAAAATTACAGCTCATTTATTGCAATATACAAGTTTCAACACTCACCTCATTTACTTGAGCACAATTGCTGACACATTTTGCTCTACTTGCAAATTGAAGAGTTCCTCTAGTTTCCTCGATGTGAATCTGTAGTTAATTTTTTTGAAGATTCAACAACAACGAAAATAGGAGTAAGTGCAGGAAGGTTTAATACAATACAACTTACACAGGATGCAGCAAATGTAAAAATATCTAGAGCATACCTCTTCAGGTGCAGCAGTGCAAATGATGGATGTCTTTGCATTGCCTCCAAGTGCAGGTTGCAGAATGCGAGTCAACTTGCTATCGCGATAGGGAATGTGCCCTCTGTATCACAATAATTAACCACCTAAGTACCTCAAAAATCTCAAACAATGCATATCATGGATCTTACTTTTAAGGGTATAGATATTGTCTTATATAGACTCTCTTTATATAGATTTTCTTTATATAGGTTTTCCTTGTTTAGGTATTGCTTTGTATGGTCTTTTCTTTTGTACCCACTTGTATATCTATATATTCTATTCTATTAGTTTCATATTGAATACAAGTGCTATTCCTAACACTTATAAAGTTTCATATCATTATATAAGTAGAGCAAAAGAAGTAACATGCGATTCTACTTCCCTTGCAGAAGGTAGTAACCTTTTTCATTCAGGATACAACAATGATTCCATAGTTGAAAAAAACTCAAAGAGCATTTGAGTGCTCTATTCTTCGGATATATTAAATTAGCCAAATCAACACAACAATAGGCTTATTGAAAAGAAATACAACTAAAGCAGTTTGATTGCAGTAGAACAGTACACAGTTTCACCAGATGTTTCTTTCCCTTGGATAAGTATTAACTTCTTTTCATTCAGGACACTATTGTGATTCGAACCTCTTGAAAAGTGGAAAAGAAAGCTCCTGTAACTTCTGGTTGCCATGTTCATTGGATAATGTATTGACCACTACAAGGCATCACCCTCCCAATGCAAATTGCACAAATCTTGAAGCAAGTGAAGAGGTTTTAATATTTGTGCAACTTTCAAATAGTGATGCATAGAAGCACTTCCCAAACAGATTGGTGTTTATCAATTGTATCCATGTTCTAAACTAAATCAGTAACCTTCCTAGGCTCCCAGCAGTTTACGATTGCTGGGAACTTGGGATAACTACTTTATAATAAATCAGAGCTGCTGCACGCACCTAGATATATGTATTGTTGTTATTGTATGAAATTATGGGACTAATCTCATCTCATATTAACTGTCAAAGCTTGGCACAGTTTAGTTAGAGAAAGTTACACGTGAGAGGGACGTGAGAAAGAATCCATGTAATAGGGACGTGAGAAAGAATCCATGTAATACTCCATAGACATACCTTTGCTTTCCGTTCTCACTCAACTTATTGATAACATTTCCAAGAATCATCAAGCTTTTGTTAATATGCTTCCCCTCCTTGAGACGCACCCCTCCAGCTCCTGTCTTGGCGATTCTTTCTGATCCAGCTAAATCCACCAAGTTCTACATGTAAAGGAACAGTGTCAGTCTCAGCATTCTGGGCACATTTGCTTTTACTTCATACACGGGTATTGAGTGAGCAGCACATACCAAGACAGATACACGGATAGCATCTCCGGAGTCCATCTGGTCCTTCGCACTGCTTTCGATGACCTGAGACCGATAGAACGGCAAAATTCACAATCTCATCATCACTTTCACTCTATGTAAATGGTCTGAAAACAGCTTCAATCAGGGTTTACATTATCTATTTGACCTTGAAAATCGCCCCGGACCGGTATCAATTTTTCTTCGATAATCGGTCAATAATCGAAGGGTTTCGTAATCAAACTTTTTGAAGGAAAAAATTCAAAAAAACGATTTTCATTGATAATCGGTCGATATTTAGCGATAATCAACCAACGAAGTGAACTTTTGGTGGCCGATTTTTTGAGCGATTTTCATCGATAATCGCTCAATATTCACCCATTTTCGATCGGTTTACGAAGCATAATTTTTTCAATTTTTTAAATTAGACCGATTTACCAAACGGTTTTTGATTTAGTGCTGGCAAGGTAAGATCAATAATCGCGATAATCAAGCGATTATCAAGCGATTATCGTCGATAAGTTGAACCCTGGCTGCAATCACTTGTGGATTCAGAATTATATACCATCCTGAAAATAGTATGGGACCGGCTGCTCCGCACATTCATGTTTGTCTCCCCAAAATGCCTATTTGCTGCAGATAAAAAGGGAAGCGTCTAAATGGCTGAAAAATGAAGACAGGTACTTGCAAAAGTAAAATAGTACATGGACAGATATGGTACCTTCTCCAAGCTCGAGGAGCTCAAACACTTGCTCGGCGCTGTTCACAATCTCCTCCCGCAGCCCAGCCACATACACGCCGCGCTTTAGCCACAAGAACACAAATTCTTACACAACCATTTTTCTTGTAATCTGAAGAAAATCCGGATCATTTCTTGCACTTACATCCAAGCTCTCGTGAATCGGCAGCTTCTGGCTCCCGAGCGCCAGGAGGTCATTGATCTCCTCGTTGTAAATCTCCATGTACGACACCCTAATCAGGAACTCACGGTCCGCGGCCTGCCCGAGGCAGGAATCAAATCAATTACTCGACCAAAAGCAACATATGTATGTATAGTCTAACAAAGCGTCGTCGTATTTGAGCATTGGGGACCAATTAGTTACCTCTCGCGCGGGTCGAAGACGTCGCGGACGGCGAGCGGGATGATTCCGGGGTGATCGACGGAGCCGTTCATGGTGAAGGTCTTGCCGCTGCTGGTCTGGCCGTAGGCGAAGGCGGTACCGTTGAATCCGTCGACGGCGGCGCGGATGAGGGAGCGGACGAGCACGCCGTAGATCCGCTCGTTGTTGGCCGTCTCGTCGAACACGTGGTCTTCAGTTCAGCACGATAGGCCGGGTTAGATAGTGAGGGCTCGAGATGGGAGGAGGGAAGGAGGTAGAGGAGAGGACGGTGGCGTACCGAAGGCGAAGGAAGCGCCGGGGACGGGGGCGGCGCGGTGGAGTAGGGAGATGCGGGTGTCGTCGATGCGCCACTCGCGGTCGCCGCCGGACGTGGAGGAATCATCGGAGGAGGCGGGGGAGGGCGGGCGGAAGCGGACGGCGACGGATATCTTCTCCATGGGCGACGGCGGCGGCGGCGGTGGTCGGCGAATGCCTCGCTGCTTCGAGGGGAAGAAGGATTTGAAATTTCGCGTGACGGGATTGGAGGAGCGGGCGGGATGCGGGGAGGAGAGGGGACAAGCGTGTAATAACGGTGGAGGTCTGGGCTGGATGGGCTCCCAAAGTTAATGGGCTGGGCCGAGCTGCTACTTCCGGTGCACCTCGTTTCACAAACTTTACTGGAACAGGAACTTTTCAAGGAAGATGTGAGATTTTTAGCTGCTGTGAATCACAGGAAATGATGTAATAAAAGCTCTCCACTTCGTTTGAGAAATATACAGCCGACCAACACATTAGCTCACACCCTGACATGACACGTGCGTTAAAGGATCGTATAGTCTTGCTTTTTTTTCGCGAACTAAAGATCATACATAATTTGAAGTTGATCGATGGTGATCAGGAAGAAAACACTTAGACACACAACACACAAAGCTTCAACATCTGGTACGTAGTACAGACAACCAGGACAGCGTGACAATACAATGTAACAGCATACATTATGATAATGCGAAGGATCACAAGTGTCTTCAGTTACACTGATATCAACAGCTCTGGCCTCAATTTCAGCTACTTTGTGTAGCTCTGTTCTCCCTTGGCGCTGCGCTTCTTCTTCCAAGAGCTCCTCAGCATCTCAAGGTGTTCTGCCACTTCCTCCATTGTTGGCCTCTCGTTTACTTCCGAATTGATGCACTTCAGTGCCAGCCTCCCAACCTCTTCAAGGACAGTTATGTCTTGCTGGGCTGTGATATCCTTATCAAACAATTCCTTGCCGCAGTCATCTCTCTCGTAAGCTTTGACGATTCCAACGATGATGGAGTAATGTTCTGTCTTCCTGCTAATGAGTGCCAAGAGAACAATGCCAAAACAGTACACATCACTTTTGATTGTAAGAATCGCAGTTTTCAAATAAAATGGGTCGAGGTAGCCGACATATGATGTAATAATGTTACCAACTTCGTCCTCGGTAAGCTTCGTTGAGATCGAAAAATCAGAGAGCTTTGGCATGAAATTATCATCTACAAGTATATTGGATGGATGGACATGACCATGTCGTATGACAGCAGCTGCTGACGAATGGAGGTATTTAAGTGCTTCGGCAGTCTTAACTGCAATATTCAGCCGTAACACTAGCGGGAAATCTTCTTTCAGGCAATTGATTGCCAAATATCCCAATACTTCAAGAACCTCTGTATTGCTCCCCGCTGCTATTTCTGCATCAAATAGTTCACTCAACCCTTTCCCTTTTGCATAGGCTTCACGGAAAGTTTTAATGAGGCAAATATTCTTCTCTTTTATCCTTTTTCCAGTGATTAGTTCCAAGAGAACAGCTCCAAAACTATAAACATCATTCTTCGGGGTAAGACGGCCCTCTTGAAATAATATAGGATCCATGTAATCTAGACTTCCTTTAACATTTATGGTATATTGAGTGATGCCTCCTAAAAGAAGCCTTGACAGTCCGAAATCAGATACTTTTGCTGTAAGATTGTCATCTAGAAGTATGTTGCTAGGCTTAATATCACCATGGCATACTAGGCTGTCATTTGATAAATGCATCGAATGCATGTAGCTCAATGCTTCTGCGCACCCAATGGCAATACCCAATCTTGTATCCAAAGGGATGAAAATATCACTGTTGTGAAGTCTGTCTTCGAGGTTTCCTTTAGAGATGTACTCAGCTACCATCGATAGAGTATTTTCTCCCATACAATAGCCTATGAGCTTCACTGCGTTCTTATGGTTGATTTGACTATGGATGGTTACTTCTTCCATAAACTCTTCTGCCAACTCTGCCCTAATATATCTCTTCACTGCAACTAGATCATGGTCACCATCATCAAAAGCCCCTCTATAGACTTCTCCAAATCCACCTTTTCCGATAGGATTGCTATAGTTGCTAGTAATTTTTTCAATATCATATTCTGTGAACTTTTTAATACTATAGAGGGGCTCATTTTCTGAAAACTCCATTCTATGACAACAATAAAGATCTCACAGTCCAAATAAAATGTTGAGGACCTGTCACTGACAAAAGAAAAAAATGTTAAATGTGTTTTTGTAATGTACATATAGTTTGAGAGACCATGTGGTGGTCTACCCATATTTGTGATGAATATTTGATTGTGTTTGATCTTGTGGTGCTCAAGTTTGAGTTTGAATTGAGTTTGTTTGGGTTTTGAGCAATTTGAGTTCAGAGTAGTACTACCGATATGGTGAGGGCGGTAGTACCGTGATTGTGGTTCAAGCCTTGGTGATACTACCAGCCTTGGAATGGCGGTACTACCGGATTTGCGGCACTACTGTGTACATCGGTAGTCTTTTTCTAGGATGTTGTGTTTATCGTTGTGGTTAAGTGATGTTTATTGCATATTTTGTTGAGCAATGCTACGTAATATTTTGCTTGTCTATGATGGTTGCAGTACTTCAAAGCTGGGTCATGGTGAGGAAGTGGAGATAGGGACTAGCCTAGGAGAGCTTAGATCCAAACGGTTTAAAGTGACACCGAAAGATGATTGAGGCCGGAGAGTTGTTGCAAGCCTAGAAGATAAGGAGCTAAAGCGTGAGCTCCTTGTGATAGATATGGCGGACAACGACAAGGTGGACCGGGACTATGCTTAGGGAGGAGTCGAAGTCTAGAACGATCAAGGAAACATGGCCACCATGGTCAAGCGGAGAAGAACATGTGGTGTGCTAAATGACTTAGGCCCATTTGCAAGCAAGAACACTTCGAGGGGTTTGAATGTGTGAGAAACTTGATAGTAAGTCATTGGGGCTACATGGAAGGTGACAGAGCAAGGGCAATACTTCGGGGAGAAGGAAATGGAAAAAGACCAGTAGTGAGGCATATTGGTAATTTACCCATTACTGGAGGTGGAGGTGGTTTTGAAAACTGCAGCGTTAGCCTAAGTGGTTTAAGTCAAGTCAAAAAGGAGATGGACGTAATTTGGGCTCATGGAGCTAATTGGAGCGTCATAGAGAAGGCCGCTTTGAGAAGTGTGCAAGTGAGAGTGTAAAACCCGTCATGGTATTGGGTTAGAGGGGCTAAGTTAACCCGTGTTAAGTGTGAATGGAATCCACTTTGTAACCAGGTTAGGGTTTGTGGTGTGCCTCCTCTATATAAGTGGTTGAGATGTTGAGCGAGGTAACAGGAAAGGTTTTTGGGAGAAGAGACCTCCTAGAGAAAGTGTAACATTCCATTTTTGAGCCTTTTCTAAAAATTTTAGTGAATTTAAAATTTTCTTTTTAGTGCAAGCAAATTAATTAAATCTAGTTGTACAAGTTGAAATAGGTTCAAAAAATTTATTTGGGTCCAAATGCTTAAAAGTATCTTTGAGAATTTTCTAAAAATTTTCCTAATTTATTTCCTATTTTTTTGTCTTTTTTGCTTTTTTGAAATTTCCTAAAAAGAAAATTCTTTTCTCTTTTTACGCACGTGCTGCTTTTCCTCCCAGTCGGGCTCCTTTCCAATACATTTAGCCAGGTCCAGCCCAACTTCCTTCAGCGGCTTTCGCTCTCCTGGCCCAGCCCGCTACTCTCTCTCTCTAGGCCTAGCCGCCGCTTTGCCTGAACTCCTTTCTCCCTAGGCCGTCACCCCGCTCCCCTTAGCCCAACACCACTCCATGGCCCGATCCGCTGCTCCCTCTCCTGACCCAACCTTGCACAGCCCGGTCTGCGCTTGCGCCCATTGAAGCTCGAACCCTGCCTGTCAGTCGTTGCCGCTTCGTCTTCGCGTTGTCCCTACGGAGGACTCCACCGTTGCGCACCCACCGCCGTGAATCTCACACCTGCCATGCCATATCCGGGCCGGTCTCATTGACCTCCGCGCCTATAAAGCCCACGGCACCCGCTCTGCTCCTTTTCCTTAAGTTTGCCACACGGAGGCGCCGTTAAATCGAAGCCCAAGCCGTCGTTTTTTTGCCATTGTGACCTTCAAGTTTCCTGTCGCACCCGCTCTATTTTGCCCCTAGCCTGGCTTCAACTTATCGCGTTTTTGCCTCAGCCTCAGCCTTCTTCCCCCGCTCCAATGGTCGCGCAGCTGCTGTGCTGTCGTTGTGCTTACCACCATCACCCCGCCGCGTCTCAGCCATCCGATCCGCCTTGCTCAATCTGATGTGCATCATGCAGACGCACCTGATCGAGCCACGTCGACCACCTCACCACATTGGTTGCGCCACTTCAGTGGCTACGTGGCAGTCTCATCACTGCCACGTGGCATGCCATGTCTGCCCTAAAGCTGCTGCATGGTGTCCATGTCAGTGTGGCCTGCCACGTCGCACTTGGTCCTCTTGTTGGACGCTGTCTACCGTGGACCGAGCCACTAATGCGTGGGCCCCACTCGCCAGTTGGTATTTCTTTTTCTTTTCCTATTTTCTTTAATTCCAAAATTTTGGCCAATTGCGTTTGTCGGCGTATTTCACCTGACAAGATCCCGTCGATGGACAGAATAAGCTACTCTGTAGACGGAAGTTATGATTTGGTAGAGGGCATCTTCATGGCTGAAAACCCTAATGTCTCTCAACAATGGATTCGGGAGCTAGCAAACCAGTGGACACAGCGATTTACCCAGGTTTAGGCCCCCAGCTTGGGTAATAGCCCTACGACCTGCTTGATCCTTGTTGAGAATGGGTGAAGGTGTTTACAATGGCTATCTGTTCTATGCTCTACCAAGTATTCTCTTTTCTCTACGTAGTTCGTTCGCTAGCCAACTTCCAGCCCCCCTCCCCCATGCACCGAGGCGCCCTTATACTTATCTACAATACATTAATTACATCCATCATTCCAGCTTCCACGTCGACCCACGACTCATTTATTACATACGCCTCTGTGGCCTTGTCTCTCGAACCTCATTTAATGTCAGTGAGAAGCCTCGCCCGGTCCACCCGGGACAGGACGCCCCTGTGACGGGTTGGTGAGATGCGTCAGAAGGATGAACCGTCATCGTGTCGAAAACTGAATTCTTTACAATTAATGACCCTGACACGAGGTGCCAAGGGAGGGAAACTTCGACGCGAAGTCTTCTCCTCAATCTCTTGGTTGCCTTCGTGGCCTGACAAGGGGGGCCCAGACGGCCGCCCACTTGCCAAGCCGCCTCAAAAGCTAGCGCCCGCTGTGGAGTATATGGACCCCGAGTATCTGCATGGTGGGCCGTGAGGACCACCCAAGAGGGGATGGGCCAAGCCGACTACATGAAGATGGGTATTGCTCAAGAGGCAGGCCGCCATGCGCAATAAGAAAACCCCGAAGATGGAAACCAACCCTGCTTAGGGAGGATACAATTGTAATCCTAACCGCTATCATGTTTAGCGGATAAGGAAAGAGATACAATCTCCACCTTGTAACCGATTAGGACTCTCCTTTGTAACCGCACCCCTCTACTATATAAAGGGGGGTAAGGTAGCGTCCTGGAGGGACGAGGAAACAAACAATCTCATCAGCAATTAGCTAACCACATATAATTTCAGAGCACAGGACTAGGGTATTATCTCCTCCGAGAGAGCCCGAACCTGTATACATCTTGTGTCTTGTGCTACCATCAAGCTTAGATCCAGCGCTTAGCCCCCTTTTCTTTATTGCCGACAACAAACATCGACAGTTGGCGCGCTAGGTAGGGGGAGTGTCAAGATCAATCTTGGCAAGCTCGATGGCCTCCATCAATGGAATCGTCATCACCTTCGCTCCTGGCCATGCTTTCCGCTTCGGGAGCCTCGACTTCATCGCCAACAACCTCAACAAGCTTGCTCTCTCGGACTTGGACCAGATCCAATCTGAGAGAGACTTCATTGATACTTCATCCAGACTTCCGTTCGGGTCAAGGAGCGCCACGGCCATCTACTCACGAGTAGTAAGCTGGGGGCTGACTTCTCGATTCGGATACGGTAAGGATTTGACCCAGGACATCTCGGATACGGTCGTCATAGTGGCATTTCAGAAAGGAGACATCGACGCCAACTTGATCAAGAAGATGTTCCAGAGGCCGCTAACTACGGTAAAGGAGATGTTCACATTAGCGACCGCCACGTTTGCGCCCCGAGCGCCACCTTGGCACGACCACGAGCCTACGCCAGCGCCCTGAGTGCCACCTTTGGCATGGCCACGAGCCACGCCTGCACCCCGAGCGCCACCTTCGGCACGGCCATGAGCCACGCCTGCGCCTCGAGCACCACCTTCGGCACGTCCACGAGCCTACACCAGCGCCCCAAGCGCCACCTTCGGCACGGCCATGAGCCACGCCTGCGCCTTGAGCGCCACCTTTGGCACAGCCATGAGCCAGAGCAGCTAAGTCGCTTTTTACTCAATTATGTCATTATGAATAAAATTGTTGGCTTTCTTGACTTGCTACTTAGTTGATCCACAACTAAGCGATAAATCGAGGCTACCAATAGTGTCTTGTCGCACATCTTTTTCTGAGTTGTATTTTTCTTTTTTTACTTAACGATTGCAAATGAATCCGAGTGTGTTAATTCCGAGTTGTGAAGCTCTGACCCCATGAACGGCGAACTTTAGTCACCCAAAACGCGTGCTTGGGAAAAAGAGCCATGAGCCGACTCCCGATGCTCGGGGCTAGACTAGTCGGGCAGAGTGCTTAAACAAAAAAGAATCAAACCACTCGGATGAATTCAAAATCAATAAGGAAAAGGAGTAAAAAACTCTAAAATTATATATAAAACAGTCGGACATCACATCCCGGTGAATTGTTTTTACATGGCCTAAGTTCTGCATATACATGATTTCATTTCAGGGCTACTAAATTTAGATGCGACGCGTGTGGGCCAATGCTTCAACGACGACATCAACACCTTCGACGACGAATGAATTTAAAGGGAGAGGCGCTGAATTTTACCTTGAGCGGGAAAAACGTTTTGACTTCTACATATCGTTTGGGATACGGTATGCCCCAAGATGAGCCGACCGCTAGTATTCCAATAATTGGGCTGGGTACCACTCGGAAAGTTCAACGCGTGGAGCTCTATTGAGTCCTTCACGATCTCTTTGCTTACAGGGCACTTTCGGTGGAAAGGAAAACCGGTCGAAGTCGCATCAAGAAGCTGGAAGCGATCGGCGTGAAGCATGACTCGGTTAGACTACGACCAGAAGGCGGCAACTTCGATCGTAAAAGCACTCGGGGACTCTTGTGGAGTATATGGACCCGAAGTATCTGCATGGCGGGCGTGAGGACCACCCAGAGGGATGGGCCAAGCCGACTACATGAAGATGGGTATTGCTCAAGAGGCGGCAGACCATGCGCAACAAGAAACCACGAAGATGGAAACCAACCACCTTAGGGAGGATACAATTGTAATCCTAACGCTATCATGTTTAGCGGATAAGGAAAGAGATACAATCTCCACCTTGTAACCGATTAGGACTCTCCTTTGTAACCGCACCCCTCTACTATATAAAGGGGGGTAAGGTAGCGTCCTGGAGGGACGAGGAAACAAACAATCTCATCAGCAATTAGCTAACCATATATAATTCCAGAGCATAGGACTAGGGTATTATCTCCTCCGAGAGAGCCCGAACTTGTATACATCTTGTGTCTTGTGCTACCATCAAGCTTAGATCCAGCGCCTAGCCCCCTTTTCTTTATTGCCGACAACAAACGTCGACACCCGCCACGTGGGCGCTTCGCCCGGCGAAAGCAGTGTGACCGCCAGTTGCTTCGCTAGGGGCGCGTGGCTTCTCGCCCGTGAGCGGGGCGTGCTTCGCCGGCCGCTGCTAGGGTGCCACGTGGGCGTTCGCCCGTCGGCGGCGTGACCGCCATTTGCTCGCTAAAGCGCGTGGGCTTCTCCGGCGAGCAAGGTGTGATCGCTTCGGCCGCCGCGAGGTACCACGTAAACCACTCACCGGCGGCGGCGTAACCGCCAGTTGTTTCGTCAGGGTCGTGGGCTTTTCGCCCGTCGCCGCTAAGGTGTCACGTGGAAACGCTTCGCCCGAAACGCGTGGGCTTCTCGCCAATGAGCGAGGCATGACCACCGGTCGCTTTCGCCGAAGGCCACGTGGGCTTCTCGCCGTCGGGCGAGCCACCTCTTGGGCCTATTACTTCCTGCGGTGGAGAGGTACCCGGTGCAAAATACAAAAGACAGAGCCCCGGGCGTCCCGAGCACGCGTCGATTGCTTTTCGAGACCTTATTTAATGCTAGTGTGCTCTGGATGGGCCCACCACCTTTGTGCATGCAACCACTTTTCTCTCCACTTCCGCCGATTTTTCTTGGGACCCGAAACGCCGCGCCCTTTGCCTGTTCGCGAACCGTCTTCACGGGGGGGGGGGCTATATATATATGCATAGCCCTACTCAATAGTTCACGCCTTCTGGTTTCCTTCACACTTTGCTCTTCGTCTTTTTGTCTTCTTTGCTTGAGAAACCTTGTTTCTGCTACGATGGTGCAGCCTCTTGTCCCTTCCACCGCCGGCCAAAGCCGGGTGGATTTCATCACTGGGATGGCACCTGAGGGCTCCCTTCACCCTCGGCTAGGGACCACCGTGCCAGGCTGCAAGCCAGGAGAGATTATCGTCTTCTCCTGGGAGCTCATGGCGGGCCTGGTGCCGCCATTCTCTGAGTTTTCCTCACCGTCCTTCATTTTTATGAGATTCACCATCTTCATCTTTCCCCCAACTCCATCGTCCTTCTCTCCACTTTCGCTTACCTCTGCGAGATGTTCGTGGGGGTAATGTCCAATCTCCCCCTCTTTCGCTACTTCTTCACCTGCCGCATCATCCCCGACAGCGGGGTCGCAGGAAGCTGCCACTTCCACCTTCGCGATGGGTCGGGCCCCCGCTACATTCCCTTCTAGCCACGCTCCAACTGGAAGAATTGGAAGGGCGACTGGCTTTTTGTCGGTGACGACAGTGGGGTCAACCTTCTTGGAGTCCCTTGCGCGCGGGCTGAGACCCACGAGAGCTGGAGCTAGCCCATCGAGGAGACGACGGAGCTCCTGGCAATGGCGGCTTGCATCGATCGGTTGCGGGGCGCCGGCCTGATTAGGGCGCTGGTAGTCCAAGACTTTGTGGCTATGAGGATCAGCCCCCTGCGTCGTCGCGCCCGCCCTACATGGCAATATATAGGGGACGACAACATAACGCACACGTACCCGGGCAGTAAGTCTTCTTACTCTTCCCTTTGAATGTATATTTCTCTTCGTGGTCACCATCAGTTAACATTCCTGCCTTCTTCTGGTGCCAGGAGACGGAAACCTGGATGGTTCTACCCTCTCCAGGTGGCTGTCTGTGTTGATCCCGCCAGTGCCAAGCGGCTTGGAATTTTCGGCCCATGCTCGGCTGCTCTGTGATCTGGACTTCGCAGAGCGCCTCCGGATCGTCCAATCCTTCCCAGCGATGGACTCCACTGGTCCCGCCGTGGTGCCAGCCCGCGGCCCCTTGATGATCAGGGACTAGCCTCGAGCCGTCGACCGGAGCACAAGAAAGCGGTTTATCACTCCGGACGCTCCTGGCGCGGACCCAAAGAGGGTCTGCACCGGGAGCCCAACTTCTACCGCTGCCGCTTCCGCGACTCCGCCGAGCACGCTTAAGGCGGCGACGTCTTCTTCCGGGGCAGCAACGCTTGCCGCCCCTCCTTCGCCGGCTGCAACGACGCCGACTCCAACTCTTGTGGCGCCGTCTCCACCGGCACCGATGCCACCGGCGCCAGCTCCAATGGCGCCAAGCCCCACCACAGCCAGTGCCTGCCCGAGCGGGCTTGCGGTGGTGACCACCTCCTTCAGCTTCAAATCACCTCCGAAAGTGGATCGCCAAAGCGCCCCACCCACGCAGACGTCCGCGACGCCGACCAGCTCCATACGAAAGTTGCTTTCCTCCCCAAAGGTGACAGCAAGGCACACCTGTCCTAGGGGGACCATGCTAGCCCCCGGGGCTATGCCGTAGAATGGCAGAGCGGGGCACAACTCTTGGTTTGGCACCTGGAGGGCCTGGAATGCTTTGAAGGACAGGAGGTTGATGGAACTCCCTCTGTCCATCAGCACCCGCCAGAGCCTCACGTTCTGAATTGTAGGAGAAGCCACGATCGGAAGGTGACCAGCGCCGGCGGTGCTCTCAGGGTGGTCAGGACGACTGAAGGTGACCATCTCCTCCGACCACTTCAGCATCCGACACGCCCCTGAACTCGACGCCGTGGCGCAGACTTCCCTCCTCAACCGCTTGTACGAAGCGTTGGAGGGGTAGGTGGACGAACCACCATGAATGTACGCCACAGTGCGATTCGCCTACTGAAAGGCCAGCGAGGTGGGGTCTTCGTCTTGGTCACCGTCGTTGCGGGGGCGGCGCTCCTTGAGCCACCGCTCGACCATCTTGCTCACGACCAGGCAATCATCCAGACCATGAGAGTTGGTCTGGTGGATCGGGCAGAAGGACTCGCCCTCCTTTTCCTCTGGCGGTCATCAGGCCGACCGCAGCGGTCGCCACACCGGCCTCGGCAGTCATCTAGCCACTCGCGGCGGTCGCGCCTTGGCGGCCGGACGTCTTCACGTTCACGCTCGACAGCCAGGACCCGCCTGGTCTCAGCCGCCTCGCGCTTCCGCGGCTTCTTGCTTGCAGGACCGGGGCCCCTCGAGGTCCCAGCCTCGTCCCCGTCGCGTCCTCGCACGGCGCTAGACGTCGGCCCCCGAGCCTCTGCTGCTTGCGCGCACTTGTGCGCCAGGGAGAAGAGCTCGGAGGTGGTGGCGATGTCGCGAGTCGCCATCTTTTCCCGCATTTTGCGGTCGCGAATGCCTCTTCAAAAGGCGATGATGACCGATTGCTCCGAAATCCAGGGAATCGTGTTGCGACAGTGGCAGAATCGCCGAATGAAGTCACGCAGCGACTCCCCTCTTTCTTGCTCGAGGGCATGGAGATCGTCCTCCACACCCAGCTGAGCAAAGGAGCCTTGAAAGTTGGCGACGAAAAGGCCGCACAACTCCTCCCACGAGTGCACCGATCTCGCAGGAGGTTCAATAACCAGGACCAGGCGGACCCTGTCAAGGCCATTGGGAAGTAGTTGACCATGGCCTTTCCAAACCCGCCAGCGACACGCACCACGGTGGTGTAGACTTGCAGGAACTCCTTTGGGTTGGTGGTGTCGTCATACTTCTTGATGGAGGCCGGACGAAACCTTTCGGGCCACACCACGCGGCGTAGCCGTCGAGAAAACGCTTGGCACCCGACGCTATAGGGGATCTGCGCCCTACGACCCGCCCAAGAGCCTTGCTTGGGAGGGCGGACCGCGGCTCCCCAAAGAGTTGAAGGAGCGGACCTCCTCCTCACCCTGAAAGGGAAAGTCGCGGGAGGAACTCTCACCCCCAAGGACCATCCGTCCGTCATGAAGCTTGACAGAAGCTGCAGTGATCGCGAAGATCACCGGCCACACATCAGCGCCGGAGCTCAGATGGGACCTCAGTCCCCACTCCTCATGGAGCTGGGACCTTCTTCTTGCACCCTTTTCCTTTACTCGCTCGCTGGCCGGCGCTTCACGCAGGTGATCGGAAGCTTGAGTGCGCTCAGCAGCACCCTTGGTCGAGGGGAATTGATGGTCTCAGGCCGATCGGACATTCCTACGTGGAGCTGAGCCGCGTCCACGAGGCCCGCAATATCCCGCGCCGCATGCAGATTTTGGGCTGGAAGCTCGGCCGCCGCCGTGGGGGCACCACCGCCCTCTGCCTGCGGCGGCGTGGCGATCCCCGTCGGCCGAGTCTTTGGGACATGTTCTGGTCTCGCTAGCCTCTGCCGCCTCTTGTCGCTGCGAGTGTGAACCCGCCATCACCGGATGCGAGGTCCTTTCGGACGGAAGGCTGAAATCCGCCGGAGAGATGGCCGGATAAGCCAACCACTAGCCCCCTACCTGGCGCGCCCCTGTTGGCGTATTTCACCTGACAAGATCCCGTCGATGGACAGAATAAGCTACTCTGTAGACGGAAGTTATGGTTCGGTAGAGGGCATCTTCATGGCTGGAAACCCTAATGTCTCTCAACAATGGATTCGGAGCTAGCAAACCAGTGGACACAACGATTTACCTAGGTTCAGGCCCCCAGCTTGGGTAATAGCCCTACGTCCTGCTTGATCCTTGTTGAGAATGGGTGAAGGTGTTTACAATGGCTATCTGTTCTATGCTCTACCAAGTATTCTCTTTTCTCTACGCAGTCCGTTCGCTAGCCAGCATCCAGCCCCCCTCCCCCATGCATCGAGGTGCCCTTATATAGACAGGCTGGTCTGGGTAGGAGAGAAGGTGGTACCATACTTATCTACAATACATTAATTACATCCATCATTCCAGCTTCCACGTCGACCCACGACTCATTTATTACATACGCCTCCGTGGCCTTGTCTCTCGAAGCTCATTTAATGTCGGTGAGAAGCCTCGCCTGGCACTTGGAGACGGGGACGCCCTGCTGACGGGTTGGTGAGAGGCGTCAGAGGGATGAACCGTCGTCGTGTCGAAAGCTGAATCCTTTACAATTAATGACCCTAACACGAGGTGCCAGGGGAGGGAAACTTCGAGACGAAGTCTTCTCCTCATTCTCTTGGTTGCCTTCGTGGCCTGACAAGGGGGGACCAGACGGCCACCCACTTGCCAAGCCGCCTCAAAAGCTAGCGCCCGCCACGTGGGCCACTAGCCCGGCGAGCAGGGCGTGACCGCCAGGCTGCTCACCAGGGGGCCGCGTGGGCTTCTCGCTCGGTAGGCGGCGTGATCGCCCGACCGCCGCCGAGGTGCCATGTGGGCCTTCGCTGGCAAACAAAGCGTGACCGCCAGTCGCTTTCGCCAGGGCGCGTGAGCTTCTCACCAATGGCAGCGTGATCGCCTGGCCGCCCACCAGTGCCACGTGGGCGCTTCGGCGAAAGGCAGCGTGACCGCCAGTTGCTTTCGCCAGGGGGCGTGGGCTTCTCGCCAATGAGCGGCGTGTCGCCGGCCGCCCAGCCAGGGCGGCGTGACCGCCGAAGCCGCCGCCAGAGCCGCGTGGGCTTCTCGCCAAATCGGGCCAGGCCACCTCTTGGGCCTATTACTTCTGCGGTGGAGAGGGTACCCTGGTACAAAGGACATCGACAGCGTTGCACCAAGTGTTACCCCTCCCTTTTTCTAAATTTTTTATCTAAGGATTTTCTAGGAGCCCGTTCTCTTTCGTTTGAGCTTCGATTTTAGTGATTCAAATTTTTAAATTTATTTAAATTCAACATATACCTTCTAGTACCATTATCTTTATTTTTTTGAATTTTATTTAAATTTATTTTATTTATTTTTTCTTATTTTGCGTGTAAACTACAAAGTGCCAAAGCTTAGCCAAATCAACGGACAGAGGTAGAACAAGCAGGAGGAAGCGAAGGCAAGTCTTCCTTGAACATGTTGACCTCAAATTTTATAAAATGTTTATATTATTTTAAATTATTGTATGTTTACTTTTATGCAATGTACTTTAAGTATAGTTTTAAAGTCTAGTTAAATACCAGAATTTGTTTTACCCTCGTCGGCAGTGATCATGTTGAACCTTTGTCACCCTAGCTAATTTTAACCATAATATTTAATTATGGTTAGTAGAGTAGTATGGGATGGTAGAATTGCTTAGTCCAGCTTAAACATTTTGATATTATGCCATTATGGAAATTATTTTAATCATTGTTTAAACTTATTTGTGGAGTTACGGCAATTGGTTTGCTGCTGTTATTTAAATGAAATAAAGTGGAAAAAATAGTTTAGACCGGGGTGGAAGGATGTTTGGTGGGTGCAGGAAGCATGAGATCTTGTAAAGTGAATGTTCCGCCCGAGTCAACTAAGGACCGAAGTGTGTGTTGCCATGGACTAAGCACTACCGTACAACCATAAGTCTATACAGGTACAACTTGGCTAATTAATTTGCGTGTCTCGTTATTGGCTTCTCTAGTTACTGGAATGTTGGTGTTGGATAGAGACAGGTTTTTTTCCACACGGCGCAAGAGGGGACTTCTGACTGGGTGGATAGAACCCTTCATCAGTGAAACCTTAGTGGATGAGGTTAATAGTTGGACTATATATTATAAAGGTCTTGTCATGATCTCTCTACCGACACATAAAAAAATGTGTTAATTGCATGGCAACAAAAGATGATCATGTCTTGTGGATAAAGCAGTACACACTCTACAGAGTTAAAACTATTTAAATAGCCATGCCCACTGTCAAGGGTAGGCGAGGTACACTTGCACATGGTAGATTTTATGGTTTTGTTTTAAATAAAATGATGGTTTGGGAATCCGTGAGTGGATCGAACTCCCGGGTTGTGGTTTGGTGGTTGAAGCTAATCAGGTAGTTACCTGTTTAGATGTCATATCAAATTCAATTACTACAATTACATTTTAATTAAATGATGCTTTGTGAAATTACTAGTTGTTTTTAAAGTTAAACATTGCTTTATGCTAAAAAAGACATATTATGCTTTCAATTGTTCAGCTTTGCATATAGTTATCATGCATTATGTTTTCAAGACTCGCGGAGTATATTTGTGCTCACCCTTACAACATCCCAACTTTACATAGAGGAGTACGCAGAAGCTGAAGGTGACTACGAGTTCTTTGCTTGTGATTACGACAAAGGCAATTTGAATTACTAGGATGTGTGCCCCAGTCAATTGCCTGTTGGGCAAATGGATGGGTTTATCCTGCTGCTGATATTTCGTTTTTACTACTACTTTATTGAACTCTAGTCATGAGACTGTTTATTTGTAATGATTGACCATATGGTCGGTACCTTTCAAGTTTTAATATTATTTGAATCGTGATATGGATGTATTGTCATCATTGTTTCCACTGTGTGTGCTAGCTTTTCCTGGATAACACAGTTTTGCACTGAGAGTTCGTATTTGGAAATCCGTTCCTAACAGAAAGAGAGGAGAGTCTTTGGGTGTGTGTGCTCTAGAGAGAGCTTTACCCTCCTGTGGAGAGGCTTTGTAATCATTCATCTGAAAATGAAATAGAAATCAAATTCGTGCTCATGTTCTTGTTCAAGTTTTGGTCTCCCTTAAAAGTTCAAGCTCCATTAATCTGGTTTTGGTATTAATGACAAATCTAATATTAAGACTAATTCTTTTGATAATCATAATATTGATTAGTCTCAATTGTTAATTAATGACAAATCTTTTTATGAAACTAACTATTTTGTTGAGCTCAACTCTTATTAGTCTCTTTTGGATGAAAAAGGTGAAAATATGAAAGGTATGCATTCGAGTTCATATTTTCATATCTTGTTGCATTCCTTGGATATAATTTTCATGATCATATTGATAAATCTAAATATGAGACTAACTTTTTTATTGATTATATCTTTGATTAGTCTCATCTTATTGAAAAATGAAAAACTTAAGGTATGCACTCGTATTCATTTTATGATAACTTAATGCATATATTTTGGATTTAAGATTAAAGGATGAACTCTACCATTATTTAGACCTCAAGATATGCATAATATTTTTAATTCCATATTTACATAGATGCACATATCTAGGGGGTTCATCATTTAACTTGAAGGTTTTATTGTATTGATCTATTCTTTATTAACACATATAAGGATCAAGATATTGAAACAAATCCTTGAGTATATATTTGAATTGCCTAGTTGTAGTATACTCATGGTAATATAGGATAAGCTAAAATGTAATCAAAATTGAATATGTGCATATTGTCTCCAAGTCAATTATATCTATGGACATATATATGTGGGGTTTATTCTATAGTTGATGGCTTAAAGTAATGGTCATTTCCATATATTCCACACATTATGGATCATTATTTTTCATCAACATGAGTATATGAAAACTTGTGCAGTTAATATATACTCATATCAATTTAAATGAAAATTTAAATTGAGGTCGGTTGTCTTTTAATCATCAAAGGATATTTCATCATGTGTTGATGGTGTCCTTTTGGATTGATTAAGGATAATCGATAGTTCTTGAGTATAACGAAGTATTAATTGCATCGGTGTACTCAAGACACATTTATTTCATTTAATTTGATTTGGGTTGTGCTCAATCGATATTAGAGGCTTCCATTATGTGTTAATGGAATGAATATATGATTGAGACAACCATGTGTCTTGGACTAACTATTTTTGTGAGTTGTGAATGAGATAGGTTAAGTCCAAATGGTTGAGATGAGAAAACGGAACAATGATGCATCAAGTGAAGATGGGCGTCAAGAGGAGATCCCGAAGAAAAGAAGAGAAGAAATTCATCAAGAGATGATGGATAAAGAAGAGAAGAAGGGTGACGATCCCGAGGAGATGTAAAAAGATCTAAAACCTTAAAAGCCCCAAAGGGGATCGCGTGCAGCGATGAAGGTATAATTAGATAGTCTAAGGACTTTCTAGTCATTGAGTCTAGTTTTTATCGTCATACTATTAAGAGGGGTTGAGTTTTCTAGTTTGAGTTTCACCATGTGTTGGTGAGCTCAACCCACGTTTCACTCAAGCTCAACCCGTTTGGTTTTTGCATGGAGTTAACCATTTAGCATGTGTTGCGAATGGATGAAGCTCGTGCTTTGGTTTTGCATATGTCTTTGATTTGCATGTGTTACAAATGGGAGAAGCCTGTGTTTTGTTTTTTTGCTTAACGCCTTGATTTGCATGTGTTGCAAGTGGGATAAGTGTATGCGTTGGCTTTTACATAAAGTTCGTATTTTGCATGTGTTGCGAATGTTGAATTCATGCTTAGTTCTTGTATGAGTTATGCACTTGCATTTGTTGCAAAGAAAATAGCTCATGTTTTGCTTTAATTCAATTTCTTATTTGAAGTAATTGCTTGGACCTAAGTTTTGCATGTGTTGCAAAAGGAGAGGGCTCGAACAATTTGTGTTTATGGGGTATGCATGAAGTTAAGATTTGCATGTGTTGCAAATAGAGAGCTCATACATTTGAGTTTGTTTGGTTTTGCTTGGAGCTAGGTTTTGTATGTGCTACAAAATGAGGATGCTCAAGCAAGTTGGATTTAGAGTTTACATGCGGTTCTTTGAAGCATGTGAATAGAATTTGCAAATGTGTTTTGCAAATTATTTTGATCATGAGTTGATCATCATATGGCTTAAGTTGTAATCTTATTGACCCTTGTTAGCTTGTAGTCATGCTTTTGATCAAGTTTATGTGAGGGATTTCAAGAAAATCAAAGTTAGACTTGAATGACTATATTAGAGTCTTTGTTTTTGTGATATTTAAAAATATATATGGTTGCTTAAATCTTGAAAATGGGTGGATATTGTAGCCCTTGTGATAAGCTTCGCATAGAGTCCAAGATCACCTAAATCAGAGTTCGGAGTAAAAAATTATGACTGTTTTAGTGGCTGTAGCAGTGGTAGTGCTGCTCCGCCCGAGTAGGCACTACTGCTTAATTTTGTGGTAGTTATTTTTCAGAAAGGGTGTTTCATGTATTCTAAGTCCGGCACTGTCACCCGTAGGGGCCGGTAGTGCCGCCTAAGCGGCACTACAGCTAGTTTGCCTACAGTAATGACGGGAATATAGCCATTAGCTGACCGTTGGGGTCGAGACCGGCACTACCGGCTCTTAGAGGGCGGTAGTGCTGGATTTGCTGAGTTTTTTAGAATTTTGCCCCCAACAGCTAGTTTTCTTATGTGGGCTATATAAGGAGGCCTTAGGAGGACATTTGCTAGTAGTTGAAGCTTTCATTTGTGTATTGGCTCTTGTATTTGTGAGTATCTGGGAGGTGATTTGAATGTGTTTCATTTTCTCAAATTGATTTTTAAGCTAAGAGTGGGATTAATTACATATGTTGCAATTAGGAGTGGGTTGAGAGTCTCTTGTGCACATGTTGCACTTGAGAAGGAGCCTAGGTGTATATGTTGCACTAAGTGATCACCGGAAGCGTATGCATTGCGCTAAGTGAAGCTCGAGTGGAGACTCGGTTTATTACTCTTGAAGGTTGCTGCTCCTAGACGACGTAGAGCGTCGTGCGTGGGAGCTCTTGAAGGAATTGTGAGAAACCTCAATGAGTTTGTGAAGGTTCGAATTGAGCCTACCCAAAGGGGTGAAAAACTCCCACTAGTGGAATCGAGGCAGGTGCTCATTGCAGAGCCGGATCAAGAGTTGGGCTTGCCTCAACATGGACTAGGGGAGACCGGCAAGTCTCCGAACACCACGGTAAAAAGTATTGTGTCTCCTTGCAATTCTTTGTTTACCTTGTTGTAATTTACATTCTTAAAATTTAATTGCTTGCTTATCTTTAGGATTGCAAATTATTGTTAGAGACACAATTAGTTAGTGCATATAGTGCAAACTCTAAATAATAATTTCTCTATCTGTTCAACTTTATAGGGTTCTCTTGGCACTAAAAACAAGATAAATAACTAAAATTTAGAATAATAATTAAAAATTAGCAAATTAAAACAATAAGGCTATCTCAAGTAGAAGGCCAATTAAGTAAAATTCAGAATAAAAATAAAATAAAATAAATAATTTGATTTTCATACAAACTCTAAAGTAAATCCTAAAAATAAATTCAGAATAGTAATAAATGGAAATATAAATTTTCATATGAATTCCAACCTAAAACTTAAAAAATCCACCCTAGGTACAATAAAAAATGCGCAAAGTCAAAATAATAATTACTGACCCTGTCCAAGTTTATAGGGTGCATTTTCTCTTGACACATAGATTAAAATGATATCGCAAATGATCATTCAATGATATTGCACAATTCCTAATTATTATCCATGCTCGCTATACTATATTCAATGCATATATGTAGAGGATATAAAGTAAAGTTAGATATTTATTAGTAGTATAGAGGGGAGACTACACTAATTTTGTATTGAATATAAAATACAATATATATTTATGCATAAGACCATTAAAAATATGTCCTATAGTTTTTTGACGAACGAGTCTATACAAGTACAAGCCAAATTAACTAAAATTCAAAATAAAAAATTAATAATTTTATTTCCATTGTAATTTGAAAGTAAACCTAAAAATAAAATTTTTAGTAATAATAAATAAAAATAGAATATCAATTTTATACAAATTCTAGCCTAAATTAAAAAAATCCATCAAAAGTACAATCGAGAAGTATACAATTAGGAATAAATTAAAGGATGCTTAAAAGTTGATTTGTATGTGAATTACAATGCTAAATTGTAAAATTATTAAAATTCATAATATAATCTATTAACTATACTAATTATGAACTTTGAGAAAATTTTCACATTAATAAAGAAAAGAAAAAATATTTAGCGTCCATCTAACAGACCAAGATTATAACGGCTATCATGTATAGTCCAAATTAGCAGATTCAAATGACTTTATCTAAGAAGCTAGCCTGTGCGGATGCACGGGTTACCGACTAGTTATGTCTAATAGCGTAATAAAATGTCCTCCACAGCATTAGATTTATATATATGCTCACTTTATCTAGACTAAACTCTAGGCACAACCCTAATCAATTGATGTTAAATTAAACCATGAAGATTGACTTTGATGATATATATCCAAACCCTCCTGCGATTGTAAAGCAAAGGCTAACGTACTCTTACAAAATGCAGAATAGAAACTCTGACAATTCTCAAAAACGATTTGACAACTCATTATGGGGCGAGAGCGATGATGCTCTAGCTCGACGACCAGATAGCCTCAGAGGTATGGTCATTGTCGACGGCACCAGCCTTGGCGTAAGATTTCCACCGATTTTGCCCGAGATCCGTCTCGCCAAGGGTGAGCTGCTGCGTTCTCCCGCTAAATCAACGCTTCACTTGTGTTCTAGGTCTTTCAATACTCGAACAAAAGACAAAGACGGACCGTAATATATTAGTTTCAAATGAAGAAGCAAGAGTTGACTTCACAAGCATCGGTCTTCGGAAGAGATAGATCATGTGAGGCGCAGGTCTTCCGAGGCACGAGGAGGGTGTCCCCTGCCACGAGCGGGGCCTCAGGGACCAAAGAGATGGGTCCTCATACGGATTGGGACGGCTCGTGCTCCAGCGTGAGTGGGACCAAAGTGATGGGTCCTCACATGGATCTGCTCCTGGCAGGATCGACGGAGGACGGCGAGAATGTAACAACCGAGCCCTCACGCCGATAACGGCAAGAACGATGCCCAAGCAGCTTGCGGACGGCTAGCAATGATCGAATGGTGAGGTTGCCCAGTCGACGCTCGGTCATCGCCGATGAAGACGAGGCAACATCACGGATGTGGATGTGTGGGAGAGGGGAGGAGAGCTCGGGCCTCGCGGGGATGGAGGCATAGAGGTGTTGGGAATTTTTTTTAAATAATATTATTTTATTTCGAAATTGCGACATTAATACTCGCATTAAAAAAATTACAGAAATAATATCCGGTCGCCAAACTATTTGGAGAAAATAGGGTAGTCGCCAAACCGTTTGGCGACAGTAGCCTAATCCCGCGTTTGAACCCTTAAACACCGAGATCAGACTATTGTCGTCACACCGTTTGGCGACCATTATATTGTCGCCAAACGGTTTGGCGACAATGCTACTGTAGCTACAGTATTTTCGCCAGACCGTTTGGCGATTAATAAAAAACGCCTGTAATTTTTACTCCGAACTCCGATTTAGGTGATCTTGGACTCTATGCTGGCTTTGAGTAAAAAGTTACGCGCTTTTACTAGCATTTAAACGCAGATTAGACTATTGTCGCCCACTGGTTTGGCGACTACCCTATCTTCGCCAAACGGTTTGGCGACTACCCTATTTTCGCTAAACGGTTGGCGACCGGATATTATTTCTGTAATTTTTTTAATGCGAGTATTAATATCGCAATTTTGAAATAAAATAATATTATTTAAAAAAAATTCGTGGCGTTGGCGAGAGAGAGACCGGGGTAAAAATCCACGACACAGAGGCGTCTTTTTCCTCCCCGGTGGAATGGCTGGGATGGGATGGGATATTTGGGCTAGTGCGGTCATCCAAACGTCCATTCAAATGGGTTTTCAACCCCGGGAATGGACCGGGATCCCCGTCTTTCCCTGTGATCCCAAACAAGCCCTGCAAGAAATCATGTGAGGTGCAGATCTTTCAAGGACCGAGTCGCAGATCTTCCAAAGACCGAGTCCATGCTTCATTCAGAGCGAAAAACCTGAGAGCTTTGGCATGAAATTATCATATACATGTGTATTGGATGGTTGGACAGAACCATGTCGTATGATGGCAATTTACCGACGAATGGAGGTATTTAAGTGCTTCAAGTCCGAATCGCAATATTCACCAGAACTCTAGCGGAAATCTTCATTACTATGTAACATGTCATAGAGATTCCTTCGGATGCATACTCATACACTAAAATCGCATTTCATCTTCCAAGCAGCAGCCCAGGAGCGTGATGATGTTCTTGTGGACGATTTGAGACAAGACAAGATCATCAATTCGTTGGCAAACTTATCTTTCAGCCCCTCATCTGCCTCAGAAGATTTCTTCACTGCCGCGAATGTATTGTCCTCAAGTGTTCCTTTGTAAACCTTAACTGTCACACCTTTACCGAGTAGATATGAGTATAGTTCCCCCCTTCTGAAAATTCTCATGTTGCCAAGTTTCATTCGTATCTCAGAATTCGCTGGCTTTCTTTTGGGCAATGCCCAAAAGAATCGCCGGCCTATGTTTCCCTCTCCTCCACGTTGAGCTTTCCAAAGCATCACAAGCTTCGCCACTTGCTCATTCCAGACGCTTAGAAATCTCCAATGTCGGGCATTCGGTTGCCAACTTTCCCAATTCGCAACAACCTTTGTATTGCTCCCACCGCTATTTCGCATCAAATAGTTCACTCAACCCTTTCCTTTTGCACTAAGCTAGCCATACAAGTCTTCAACGATCTGTTTGGTTAGCCGCAATATGTCCGAACCCAATAAAGAAAGTTCCCGCAAAAACCACCGAACGACAACAGGCAGAAAAATATCGCACAGAGCAGAGGTATCAAAAACAACGCACAATCTTTGCGATGCATCAACAACTGCATCTTTTACTCAGATTTGCTTCTTGCTTATAAAGGAAACGAAACTACATTAGTTACATTGACTCTGAATCCTAAACGGATTCCAATTCGATTAGCTAAACTCTACTCGCAAGGACTCCTGATTCTCGATGCTTTTACTATTGTCTTGCCGACACAATCCGATACTCTTCTTGACTAATACTCCAGATCGCAAACTCGACCAAATCGCCCGTAACTAATACTCCCGACACAAATCGAAACAGAAATAGACTAGAACAAGATTATTTCAACAGAGAGTCGCTACCGGGAATGCAAGGCGTGGACGATTCTGCAGCGGAGGAGGACTCGACGTTGACCGCTTCTCCTTGTCCAATGCGACCACATGGCGACGCGGCAGCTGTGGCTTGAGATTTAAAATTTTTCGGGCGGCGGGGTGGCGTCGGCGGGCGCGGAGGAGTCCGGCGGTGCCGAGTACGCGGCGCTGAGGCGGCCGACTCGCGGGCGGGAGGAGCGGGAAGAGTGGAGGTACCCGAGGCGGAGGCGCGTGATGAGCCGCGCAACATGGCGCCAAAAATCGCGGCGTTGGAGGAGGAAGCTCGCGCCAATCACACAGGCGCCAAAACGCCGAAGAAGCCGAGCCGAAGGCGTTCATCACCGACGCTGGCCTGGGAGCCTCTCCGTGAGATCGATGCGGTGTCCACGCGGCGTGCATCCGGAGCAGGTATGCAACGACCGTGTTTTGGAGACCGGCTGCACCAAATTTTCTTCCCCTTATGATGAGAGGAATATTATCCTTCTCACTCTCATCCTCCTCACCCTCAATATATGGAAACAAGGGATAATTCTTATATGGAAAACCCATGTACCACATCTTCTTCTACTACGCACCTATGAGGAAGTCCTCCTTTGCGCTTCACGCAGGTTCCACCCTCTTCTCTTGGGCTTGAGGTTATCCCGCACACGCTTAGAGCGTGTACCTTGGATCGACCAGGTCGGCCGGTCGATCTGAGACTAGTCCTCAAGCGGTGGAAGCCGAACCCACCACCTTCGAAGTGCCTTTGCTCGGGTCCTCTTTTTTCTTCATCGGAGGAGCCAAGGCTAAGACTAAATCGCCTAAGCAAAGACGCCACCGACCATGCATCTAAGAAATAAAATAAGTTATTAGAATAGACAATAATCTGATTCTATAACCAAATAGATTACTTGGTACCTACCTGTCGGTGTTTCGAGAACCGGCAAGTAAATTTGTAGGTCTAGAGGAGCTACGCGCTCCGCCTCCTTGAATGGTTAGATCAAAAGAAAGGAGGTCCAAGATTTATACTGGTTCAAGGCGTAACGCCCCTACTCCAAATTGTGAGGTGTAGAGGGGGTGGAAAGAAGGCGAGAAAGGAGAGAGAGAGAGAGGAGGGAAGAGGTCACGTCCGGGTGAGGTGAGAGGAGAGGGATGAGTAATTCAGGTTTAGGTTAGGGATTTGGTGGCTGAATTTTTTTTTGAAAATTTAGAATAATTGATAAATAAATATCATAATAGATCAATAAATACATAGATAAGTAAATAAGTAATATATAAAATAGATAAATAAATAAATAATATTCATGAACAAACAAATAAATAAATAAAGAAATAGATAATAAATAAATATCTAAGTGAAATAGCATGATTCAGAATTTTCGTAAGAAGAAAGTAGAACTTGAAAACAAGAGAAAACAAAGTCAAAGAAAAATTCATTTCTTGTTTTTCTCTTTTTTTATTTAATTTAACTGAACTTCCAATAAACATATCTAGATAAAAACTAAATTACACCTATTCTGTGTAGTAGAATTCTAGTATCTTAAATTTCCTAGTATCTTAAATAAATTTCTTGATTTGCGCCATAGTTGATTCAGAAGCCATTTTAAGCACACGATTGAGACAAGTACAAATCAATTTTCCTTGTAGTAACACCCATAGATAGGATCACACTGTTGGTCCATTTAACTATGTGTTTATTTCACTTTACAACACAGACAAATCGAGAATATTTTGAACTAATCTCCTATATAAGATTCAATTTGAGTAACACAAGTTATTTTTAGCACTAGCATTCATCCAAAGTGAACTCAATAGGAAATCGACAAGAAGGAAGCAATTGCATTCAGATATAAGACAATTAAAATTAGTTCCATGCAAGGGACAATGTGGAAGCCACCAATCGTATAGAAGTATTCCAATGAAGCCTTGCACTACATCACATGCATCTACCAACCAATCCAGACCTGAACCCTAATTAGCTAACCATGAAAGGACATAAGCAAGAACTGATAGCGTGTAAGGTGTAACCCACATATGGGCCCACAAGGCCAAGTCGGACAACAAGGCCACCACGAACAAGGGGCCCTCTAGATATAGCCTCTCGGAAGCCATGCCTCCATGACGAAAAAGCATATTGTCACAATACAGACATATGTTTGAAGTCAATCCAAGACAAACAACCATTCATTTTCTACGATGATTTGTATTATGGTTTCATGATGAAATTTTATGTTTCGTCACAACAGTACATGGGGCAATGGTGCCTGATACAATTCATGACGAACATAAACAAGTCATCACAGAAAATAGATTTTTCATGACAAAAGTTGACAACGTCACGATGTTTTCGTCACAGATAATCACTTTTCTTGCAGTGTTAATTCCGGTTTTGGGTCGGGTCAGGTTTTGTAAAATCCACACCTGACCCGACCTATTGCCATCCCTAAGCACGTTTCAAGTACCTTCAAGCTACCATTGACTATAATATTTGGTACTCTTCATCTTCTTGTATGTCTCTTAGAGCCTTTTAAGAGGCAGATTTTGCTGGCTATAAGATAGATAGGAAGAGCACATTTGGCACATACTAACTTATCAACACTTCTCTTGCCTCTTGGTCTTTTAGGAGGCAGTCTAGAGTTGCACATCCATCGCCGATGCTGAGTACATTCCAGCCTCTAGTTGTAGTCAAGTGCCTTGGATGAGGTTGATCTTGCAGAACTTTGGGTTAGACACTACTCTTTTGTGATAACACTTCTACCATTCATATTTCCAAGAACCAAGTGCAGCATTCCATGACTAAGCATATAGATATCCGATACCACTTCCTTAGAGGCCATGTGGAGAAGTGTGATACAGTACTCCAGTTTGTAGAGAGTAAACACCAGATTGCTGATATCTTCACCAAGCCTTTGGATAGCTTTAGGTTTGTGGCTTTGAGGGTAGAGTTTGGAGTCGTGTGCCCTTACAACATTACTTGAGGGGGAGCTTGGTCTTGTATATTATATATTTCACTTCATGTATGCTCTATAGACTACCCGATTTTTAGTTTCTTGGCGGCTTCTTGTTCTGTATTTCTAGTTTTAATAGGGTTTATTTGGAGGTTTTTTGCACTTTATTTTGTTTTAACTAGATTTGTTCTTAAAATTGATTCACTTGTGGTGGGGGAGTTTTGCCTAGCTTCTCTTTCTTTATGCATTGCATATAAACTTCATTTTTTATCTTAAATTCATTTGTCTATTCATGTTATACACCTTACTACTTTTCTAAGGATCATTACCAGCTTAGTCATATTTAAGTTCATATTACTTCATCATGCTAAGCTTGATGAAACTTAAAATTTGAATTTTAATGAAACCTTGTAGCTTTTACTTGCTATATTTCCTCATTTGGTGCATATGGTATGCTTTGTGAAATCTTAAATTTCTATTAGAATTCCTAGAGCAACTTGGGTGAAGCTAGTTTGTTCCATACCAGAATCCTCCATTTGCCCATGAATATATTGACTTGTGTGTGCTAAGGTTGATCTCAACACTACACATTCGTGAGACTGCTTTCCATTGCACTTAGGATGAACTTGAAATGTATTGTGTCTGATCAAGACTATTGTTTTAAGTGTCAAGCTTGAGATGGTCAACTATGGCATAAGTCAATCAAGAATTGATAAATACAAATAAAAACAAAAATGAGGAAGAGAGTGAAGCTTAGGAGACCATTGTCGATGGCTCCTAGTCGAGAATGTGCTTTGCTATGATAAGATCTTCAAACCTCATTGTGTGCGTCAAAATCTAAAATTTGCATTCACAAAAGATGATTAAGCAAGAAGGTTTTCTTATGCACTTGTAGCTCCCCAAAGTGTTGTGTAGGTTGTCCATTTGATTCATAGTATGGCTTTACTTCGCCTCAGAGATTGCGCTAAGTGTTGCTCTTTTAAAATCCTCGCAAAAATAGCACAACCTTATTTTTGCTTGCTAGCAAGGATATTGAAATATTCAATTGGATATGACTTAGTTTAGTATAATTTGAACTTGAGTAGCTTGGTGTCATACTTTGCTATTTATGTATATTTGGATAAACATCAAAGCCCTCATCACTACAGAATCAGCACTATTTTCGCTTACCAAAAATCGATTTAAAATACGGGAAAACCGACGAAAATAGCTATTTTCGCTTGCCGATTTAAAATAGCTATTTTCGTGTCGACGAATTATGTTGATTTAAAATACAAGCATTTTCATCTGTTGTCGATTTAAAATACTTGTATTTTCGCCTACTAGAGCGACCGACGAAAATAGTGGCCGCCCGCCCTCGCGGCCTGGCCTCTCTATTTTCGCTTACCTTGGCCGACGAAAATATCTCGTACACGCCGCCAGCTAAGCCACGCCGGCGATTCGCTATTATTTTCATCAAGATTTTTATTGCCGATTTAAAATAGTATTTTAAATTAAAAAAAACAAAAATCCTATTTTATATTTTAAATTTTTAAAAAATATTTAAATCTTATTTTCGCTTACTGGCCAATCTAAAATAGTATTTTAAATTTAAAAAATACAAAATCCTATTTTATATTTTAATTTTTTAAAAATATGAAAATCTATTTTCGCTCTTAGGTCGATTTAAAATAGTGTTTTAAATTAAAAAAATACAAAAAATATAAAAATCCCTGAAAATTTACAAAAATTCACCGCATACATATAATGCTACAGTTACAGGTGTTATTGATTCTGGTGTATCCGTCGTGTTACAAGCAAGGGCTGAGCTCGGACTCAGAGCGCCTTGTGTACAGGGGTTGCCGGAGACGGCGGTGAGTGTGGTTCGAGAGTGCTATGTTCGATCGCCTATCTCCTCGCCCCCTCCGAAGGGCCGTGCCTCCCCTTATATAGCCTGGGGAGGCAGGTTACAAGGAGAATACATGGGAGCCTGTAGAAGGAAAAAAATGGATGGGGCTCCCTACGCCTAGGAGTCCGGTCTTTTGCCTCGGTGTCTGATCGCTGGACTGGCCCTCTGACGGGTGGTTGCACGTCTCGTGTTGAGTTGGTGGAGACGCAGAGTGACGGCTCGGTTCGTTCTCCGAAACGGCGCGACTCGCTTCTCAAGGCTGTGTCGTGCCGACGCCGAGGGTGTCACCTTCGTGGACCGACTTGGGAAGGCGCCAGAAGGCCCCGCCCTCGTTTCGGTCGTGATTTAATCGTCGACGTTTATTTTAGGTGACCAGCAGAGGCCGGCTGGCGATTTGACGATGCTTCTGGTGAAGATGAATCGAGCTTGTTCGGTCGCCGATCGGTCCGACCCATTGGTCGGACCAACCCGGGTCGTCGCTGCTATGGTTTAGGGGCGCGGTCCCAGAGTGCTTGGTCGGACCGATTGGGTTGGCTTGGTCTGATGTCGCGGCCTCAAGCAGTGGCTTCTTGTTCGAGGCTCCAGCGCTGTGGCGCCCATATGCTTCTCCTGGCCGGGGATACCTATGCCTGGTACTCGGCAATAGCCCCGAGCCCCCGAACAGATCGGAGAGCTTGGTCGGGGTTTACCCGCTCGACGGGTCTTGGTCGAAAGATGTCGCTTGATACGGCCGACCTTCAGGTTTTAGGGCCGATCGACCGTCCCCGCGATTTCAGTTCCCGCCGGTCAGTTTGGTCGGTCTTGTCCGTCAAGCGAAAGATCCGTGGATGGAGCCCCGAGCCCCGAGTGGATCGGAGAGCTTGGCCGGGTTTACCTTTTCGTGGCGATGCAGCTCCGGTTGGTGGACTCGCGCTCCTGGTCGAGGTAGCCTAAGCACCTGCAGGTGCATCGATCGAGCGGAGGTGGCTCTCGTCGCTGGTGTCCGGACCAACGGGTTGGTCGTCAACGCCGGCGGCGAAGCGATCCGGTGATGGAGCCCCGAGCGGTGTCGTAGAGCTGGTCTGGGTTTACCTCGTATGGAGGCGCCCATTTTGCGCCGTGATCCCGATGTACTGCAAGGTCGGCGCTGCTCCGTAAACAGATAAAGGCGCCCGCCCCACGCTGCCGAGCGAGGCGGTGGCGGTGTTTCCACGACACGCCCGCCCGCAGTGTGGGACTGGAGGGGTGAGCTAGCACGCGCTTGCTGCGCGTTGGCTTGAACGCCGTGCTCGTGGCGAAGCCGATAGCGGGTTTGTCCGAGTGGGCCCCGGCGGCTTCCCCGAAGGAGAACTGCTTCGAGCGGACGTTATCCTGCCGCGCGCTCGACTCGGGGCGCACGGCGAGAACCTTTTACTCGATGCCGTGTCGGACCTCGTGTCGCCCGCCAACCTCGACGCAATGGCCGCCACCCGCCGACGGGTTCCGCGGAGAGTGTGAAGTATGGTCTCGAACATGATTAAAGGTGATTGGGTCGCTCACGACCCAACCAGAGGTTCCGCCGAGCTCACCTTACCTCGCCCTCGCCGATTTTTCGCCGGTAGCGCAGATACCCACTTGGTGGCGGGGCGTCCGGAGCTCACAACGCTTGGTCGAGCCCCGAGCATAAGTTGGCGAGCCTTTTCGTGGCTTCCGGGACCGTAACGGCCTTGGCGTGTTTTTCTTCCATTACAAGGCGGCGCTTCAAGTTTTGGAACGGGGCTCGAGGAGCCGTACGCCACTCGCCTGGCGAGGCCTTCGCGCGCCGCGCCTGCCAGAATTAACGCAGGGTGATCAAGAATCGAGGCGGCGACGCTGAACTGCCGCGACGGTCGGGGAGCGGCGCGACGCTGCTTTCGCGACATCGCCGTTCGGCTGACGCCGTCCCCTCCGGCGGACGCGGCGCTTTTATAGAAAGGGGGAACCATCGTCGAATTCTCCGTATTGTCCTCGCTTTTCACCGCGAAGAAAGAAAGACGAGGGCGGTCGCGAGGGAAGCCAAAAACCTAGGAGAGGATTCTCGCCTCGCCTTCTTCTTCGCTCGCTTGTCCCGCTTTCTGAGATGTCGTGGCCGGAGTGCTCCGCTCGATGCTCGTGGTGCTTGGCCTGTCGAAGAAACGGTTCCTTCCCCGCGCGACGTGTCTCGGTAGAGGGTGCCGACGGAGCCGCGCTCGAGCCCGGCGACGGCGAGATCGTCGATCCGCCCTTCTTCGAAGCTGGTTCTCCCCTCCACTCATTTGTTCATGGCTTCTTCACTTCTACAAGGTGGAGGCTCACCATCCGAATCCTCACTGCAGGTTGCACATTGCGATCTTCATCACGCCAGGCGAGGCCTTTCGGGGATCGAGCCCCATTGGGCCCTCTCGAGGTATTTCTTCCATATCGCGCCGCTGAAGGGAAAGTCGGCGGGCGATTGTTGGCGCCGACGGGCGGCGCCGCCATCCAAATTTGGTCTAACCGGCGCCGAGTACATCGACATGAAGCTGCCTCGTCGATCGAGGATGGCACTCAATGGTTCTACATCCTAACGCTAGGGATAGCCGCCGCCTTTACCGGAGATGACTCGAGGTGATGCCCGAATGGAACCGGCCGGCAGACGCGAAGGAGAAGAGGAAGATGGAAGTGATCCTCGAGCAGCTTGCGGCTCAGAAGAGGCGAGGCCTGACGGGTGAGGCTGTGGTCCGTGCGTTCATGGCGAGACGCGTTCAGCCCCTCATGGACAGGCCTCACCCGATGTTCGAGTATGTGGGAGCATCTGACCCCATGAGGATAGAGCGTTCGGACCTCCCCTCGTCGGAGGTCGAGGCTCGGGTGACAGCCGTCCTGGTCGTGAAGGCCACGGTGGCGGCAGGCGGCGCTCCCGAGCCCTTCTCAGCAGAAAACCCCCCAAATTTGGTAATTGGGTGGCTCCCCTACTTTTCCCCGCGTCCCTTATCTTGATTCCTTGTGCTTTGACCCAAATAGAGTTCAGACTCTTTCAGGCCTACTTGAGCATCCTCCCGCATGGTCACGGGAGAAGGAGATGAGGGCGGAGGCCCGCAAGAAGGCCGAGCTGCAGGAGTCCGCTCGAAAAGAGCGTAGGGAGGAAAGGAGGAAGGAGAAGAGGAACGCCTGGCGGCGACCGCGCGCGGCGAGGAGGTGTCAGAGTCGATTGCCCTCTCTTCGATCGGCGCGGGGTCGTCTTCCAGCGATGGCAGAGATCCCGTTGATCCGTACGAAGCGTACGATTTCGGTCGTTGCCCAGCGACGACCGCCGGAGGATCGTCGATACGGAGGCCACCGCTATGTGCCCTCAAGAAGAACACCTCCCATGGAGGTGCCCTTGGTGGGAGAGATTTGCTCCTTCGCCAGGAGACCGCTAAGAGCGCGCGTTGTTCAAGACCCGCCGATGCGATTGGTTTTGCTCCTTTTATCATACGCGCCGATCTCGCTTGAGCTGCTTCTGATCGACCCGTGCTCTTAGGGATTTCGCGGGAGAGAGCCTGACAGAGGCGGCGGAATTGCCATCAGGACCGACGCCGCCACTCCCGCCGGCAGAGATTGGGGATACGCCATCCGGGCCGGAGCAAATGGCGGAGGCGGCGGCGTTGGTCATGCCCGCAGCGGCCGACGTAACGGTGGTCGCGCCAATGGTCGTGCCAGAACCGACTGTGGAGTCGGCACGCTACGAGGCCCGGGCGACCGTCAGCAGCTCGCCGCCAGGATCGGGGGCCGATGACGGGGGAGCAGACCTCGCGCCGCCGGCCGATGCAATGCCGCCGGTCCTGGCACTGGAAGCCTTGCCGCCATCGCCACCGAGGGGGCGGCCAGGAGAGGAGCCGCAGACGGTGGTGGTGGTGGTCGCCGATTCGCCGTTGGCGGTGCCCGAGGCCTCGCCGACGGTGCGGGCTGCCGGGACGACTGCGAGGGAAACCCTTCAGCCGCCATCGTCCATCTTAGTCTGGCCGGACAGCAACCCGCCCGGCGAGGCATCATTTACGTTGAATGATGAGGCGGAGCTCGGGGAGTGGGAATCTCTGCGGGAGGGTTCCCAACGGGCCAAGATTGAGGCGGAGAAAATTCGGGCGAGCCTGAGCCAGCTCCTCGAGTCCTCCGGCAAGGTGCTGGACGCCGTCATCGGAGGGGTCGACCTGGCCGGTGCGGTAAGTTGTGTTCAAAGTTTTTATGACCTTTCGAATTTTGTTGGATCTTGTAGTGATGCGTCGGCTGGTTGCAGCGTCTGCAGGAGTGCTCGGAGGGTAAGTCCGGGTTCCTCCGTCGCCTGCACGACCAGAGGACGGCCGCGGAGAAGGATCGCGACCAACTGGGCTCCGAGCTGCATGAGGCTCGGGAAGCCGTGGTGCGCGAGCGGTCGGCGGCGGAGGAGGCCCGCCGGTCGATGAACGAGATGGCTGACACCTTGGAGGAGGAGCGCCGGTCGGGTCGTTCCCTGAGGGCGAGGGTATCAGAGCTGGAGTCTCTCCTGGCGGAGGCGAGCAACGCCAAGGTTACTGCTCAGGCGGAGGCTGTGGTGGCGAAAAAGCTCGAGGAGACCCGGGCCAAGCTCATCGCCATGACCGAATCGTCGGCCGGTAAGTTGTCATTATTCGGGCTGATTTGGAAAGTGGCGTTGTCGAGCGCGCTTTTTGACTTCTGCTTCGATTCCTCAGAGTTGCAGAAGAACCTCGGTGAAGTTGCGGAGGCGCGCCAGTTGGCGGTGGAGGAGCGTGACGCGGCGGTCGCGGCGGAGGCGGTGGCTCAGTCGGCGCGACAAGAAGCGGTCGACGACCGGACCGAATTGATCGCCGAGCTGGCGACCTTGGGGAAGGTCGGCCGGGTCGTCTGCAACCGAGTGCTCGGGACCATACGGGGCACAAGCTTGCTTGCGACCGAGTTGGCTCGCGTGCCGGAGCACGTCGAGAAGTTGGTGAAGACGAGTGCTGCCCTGGGGGCCACTTCTGCGCTTGTTAACGCCATGTCCTTCTACAATGGTATTAACCTGGACAACGTTAGCAGCGGGATCGCCAGGAACCGGACCGACGAGGAGGTCCATTGCTTCGCGCTCCAAGCCGAGCCCCATGCCCGAGTGATCGCTGATCGGATATCGCTGCAGAGCGTCCTCCATGGGGATTACGAATAATGTTAGACATTATCTTTTGAAGATGTAAAAAAAGCTTTAACATGTAATGAATTGGGGTTCGCCTTTATGCTAACGAGTCGGGGTTCGCTTTTGTGTTTATTTGCGAGTTTGAGCTGTTCCTTCGCGTTCGGAAACCGTAGCCCAGGGAACCGCTGGGGTTTTTCGGGCGTAGGTGTGTTCGATTTTCTGGAGGAAGCGCGAAGGAAGTGCTAACGAACCCTGAGGTCGAAAGGCGTCTATTCACGTTTCATGCAGGGGATGAGTGGTTCCGACTGACCCGTGGTTCGCACCGTGCGGGTAACCCCTTGCCGCAAAGCGCTGCTTTGAAACCGTAGCCGTTGGGGCGTAGGTCGTAGTGCTTGGGTCGGAAGGATTACCCGCTAGGGAAGCCAAATGGTCGGTCGAGCCTCCGACCCGTATGAATATGAATGACGTTGGGAAAAGAAAAACGTCTATTCACGCTTTAAACAGGAGAGGGACGTCCCTGACTGACTTGTGGCTCACGCCGCACGGGTAGCCCCTTGCCGGAAAGCGCTACTTCAAAACCGTAGCCGCCGGGGCGTAGGTCGCAGCGCTTGGGTCGGACAGGTTACCCATTAGGGAAGCCGAGTGGTCAGTCGGATCATCGACCCGTGTAAATGTGAATGACGTTGGGAAGCAAAAGCGTCCATTCACGTTTTAAACAGGAGAGGGTCGTTCCCGACCGACTTGTGGCTTCGCGACCGCACAGTAGCCCTACCGCAAGCATTACTAAAACCGATACCGGGCGAGGTTGTAGCGCTGGTCGACGAAGTTACTCACTGGGAAGCCGAGGGCGGCCGGGCCACGTCCAGATAAATGTGAATGACATTGCTCTCGAGCCCCCGAGCAATGCGTGTACACTAAGCCGTGGTCGGCGCCAGATGCCGGGTCCTTCGAGATAATCGTAAAGGAGACCGAAAGTCAAGAGACTTATCTCTTTTGGTCGGTCGTCGAGCGGCCCGCTGGCGCGTGGTGCGGATTCCGAGGTTGTCCGATAATCGACCTTCGCCAAGATCGGCGGGTCGCGTTTCAAAGACGGCCGCCTCGTGCCCACGTCGCTTCACCGCATTTAATGCGGAGTGGGATTTTAATGCCCGTCGCGTCGAAGCATCGGACGGGGGCGGTCGGGGAGTTTATGAGCGCCTGCGACGGCGGTTTCCGATCACATAATCCGCCTTATAAATACGGGCGCTGGGTAGTAGTGACCTGCACCCACTTTGACGCTCGTTCTTGCCTCCTTCGCCTTCCACGCGCTTCTCGAGGAGTTTCTTGCAGCCAAGGCAAGCGGCGGCGGGACGATGAAGGTCGGAAAACGAGTGGCGAGGCGACTCGGGGTTCGCCTCAAGAAACCCTTGACGGAGGGGGCCTCCTGCGGCGGCGGCGACGGAGCTGACCTACCTCGCCGAGATTCTTCATCCGAGTCCTCGCCATGTAGATGCCCTTATAGTTGTTTTGGTGAGACGTTGGGGTTGCCGAGTTGACGCCCGTTTTTGATATTTGCTTTCCGCAGGTCCGATCGGCCCAAAGGCAGATCGACAGCGCCACGGGTAGCTCCAAGACTTCAAGCAATGGATGCTGGCCTTCGAGGGACCAGCGGGCGAGCATGGTGGACGCACTTATGCGGTCGCACGCCGACCGTGTCCCAGGGGTCCTCTGCCGCCTTTGGGCGCAGTGACGGCTGGCGGGCGCGGTGCAAAGCCACCAAGATGAGGCGGCGGCTCACGGCGCAGGCCGAGGCCGCTGAGGCGGAGATAGCTCAAGGCGGAGGATTTCGACTCCACGCTCGGGGTTCTCCTCTCCATGCTCCGCCCTGCTTACGAGAGCATGGGCAGGAGCCTGAGGCCGCTTGGGGTGGAGCTAAACTAACCGATTCAGCCCACTGCATGGCGCAAAGACGCTCGGGCTCACCCGGCGCCGAGGCATTGGAAGGCTCGCCCAGTTCTCCGAACGCCCGCCGGGAGGGCGGAGGGTCGCCACCCTGACGGCGGAGTACGTGCTGGCGTGTTGCGCCAGTCGGTGCGGCTCCTTCGACCTAGTGGCGACTGTCGCCCATATCCGAGGTGAGCCGGCCCAGGCGCGGGCTAGAGTGCGGGATGCGGCGGAGATGGTGGCGGAGCGGCTGCACCTGGAGGCTTCGGACGATGAGGCCGAGGCGAAGCGGAGTCCGGGACGATGAGGACGACGCCTCTTCGACCGATCCTTAGGGGCTCGCGCGCCGCTCGAACTCGCCAGACAAAGCGAGGCATCTCGGCGCCGGGAGCCACCCCCGCCAGGCTCGCCTCTCACTGCTTTGCAGATTTTTGCACTCTTTTGGCTTTAGGGTCGGCATAAGTTGCATACCGTTTATGTTCCTTTCCTTGTAATGGACGCTTCGTGCTCTTGGTGAATCATATTGTATCCTTCAGAAGCTTCTTCGCATTTAATGTTTCCTTTTGTTGTCCTCCTTTTGCCGAACGCCGTTATTATCGATCGCATCATGAACTCTTTTCACAATCGTCTGCTGGTCGCCGTGGGAGGCCACTCACCGCATGGCCACTACTTTAGTGGTCGTAGTCAAGAAAAACTACCGGATTTTTCACAAGACGTAGACCGTAGTAGCCGGGCGAAGTGGGTCCTTCGCAGGGAGGACCTTGGGTCGATTTGGGCGCTACGCAACGAGGTTACATAGGCTAGAAGCCCCCGAGCAGGTTCGCGCCGCTCGGGTTTGTCAGGGTAATAGGGACGTTCGGCCAAGAAATAAGTTTCAGGGAAAAAACCGCCTGAGCTTTTCGATGTTCCAAGCGTTTGAAACAACGTTGCCATCGGCGTCTCTTAGTCGATAGGTGCCGGGCCGGATCACCTCCACAACGGTGAAGGGGCCTTCCCACGGAGGAGAAAGCTTGTGCCTGCCAATGTTGGACTCAACTTGGCGCAGACCAAGTCGCCACGCTGAAGGCTCGGCCATGATCCGGCGACCGAGAAGCGCCGCAACGCTTATCGATATTTGGCCGACCGGAGGATAGCAACGTCGCGTGCCTCGTCGAGCTGGTCGACGGCGTCTTGCTGTGAGTCGAGCCACCGAGTTTGGTCGAAGGTTTGCGTCGAGCGCCAGATTCTGTGTCGGCTTGGCAGATGCCTCGACGCCAACACCGTAAAAACGGCGAACCGGGCGACCGGGTTGGGGTGGTCTGCAGGCTCCAAAGGACGGAGGGCACCACCGACTTCTTCAATCGGTTGAAGATCCGCGGCTTGAGCCCTCAGAGGATCATGCCGCTCGCCTCTCGGCCCGCCGCTGGTCTGCATGGGTGGGCCACTTGACGCCCAAATAACGCAGATGTTGAAGTCGCCGCAGAATTCGAGAAATTCCTTCCCGTGAACTGCGTGCATTGTCGGTGATGATGGAGTTCAGACCCCAAATCGGTAGACGATGTCGCGAAGAAGTTGGCGCTTATACGGACGTGATAGTGGCGATCGGCTTCACTTATCCACTTAGTGAACTTGTCCACCACGACAAAGAGGTGCGTGAAGCCCCGGCGCCTTTTTTGAAAGGTCCGAGCGGTCGAGTCCCTGCATCGCGAACGCCACGCGGATGGGGATCGCCTAGAGGGCTTGGGCCGAAGGTGTGTTGTCGGCAAAAATTGGCACCCTTCACAAAAGCGAACAATTTGTTTCGGCGCCGCCACGGCGGTCGGCCAATAGAAACCTTGACGGAAAGCCTTACCCACGAGGGAACGTGGTGCTGCGTGATGACCGCACACCCTACCGTGGATGTCGAGCAGTAGCTCCTTGCCCTGGTCGGCCAGGATGCACTTCTGGAGGACCCCGGAGGGACTTCTCTTGTAAAGGTCTTCGCCGACCAGGACAAAAGACTTTGCTCGTCGAGCGAGGCGCCGGGCCTCGGTCGGGTCTGGAGGGAGCAATCCGTCCGTCAAGCGCTCGACGAAAGGCTTCCTCCAATCGGACTCGACCGTGAGCATGACCTGGCCTGAGCCGGACGGCGTCGCATCCGGCTGACTTGTGGTTGGCTCGCCGAAACAAAGGGTGGCACCGCTCGCCAATCAATCCGGCCGGATGGATAGCCAGGAGGTCATGGGTAAAGATCCTGGTCGGAACTGGTCCCTTGCCCGAGGCGAGGTTGGCGAGGTAGTCGGCCTCGCCGTTGTTACGCCGGTAGCTGTGGTGGAGCTCGAACCCCTTGAATTTTTCTTCAAGTTTGCGCACCTCGCGGCAGTATGCCGCCATGCGTGGATCTCGGGGTTCCGAGGCCTTCATGACCTGATCGACCACCAGCTTGGAGTCGCCAGATAATGAGAGCCACGACGCCGAGGTTTGGGAGATTCGGAGACCGCTGATGAGGGCTTCAGATTCGGCGACGTTGTTCAGAAGGCCGAAGAGCGCCGGACGGCATATTGGACCTTGTTGCCGAGTGGGGGAAACGATAACGATTCCAAAGACCGGCCCATTCTTCGTAGGATCCGCTGGTACATCGCCCAAGATTCGGATCTTCACACCGGAGGCGCCTGGCTTCGGTCCACTCGCAACGGTTCCGCAAGGACTTGGGACTTGATCGCCGCCCCGATGAACGAGATGTCATGGCCATTGAGCTCGAGTGCCCATTTGGCTATCCTTCCCGGTGTCGCGGCTATGATGATTCGCCAATGCGGAAGAGGTTACGACGAGACGGGTGTCGGTCAAGTAGTGGATTAGTTTTCTTCGCGATTAACACCGCCAGAGAGTAACTTCGTGACTTATGTAGCGGCTTTGACTCGAGAGTACTTCACCGATGAAGTAGACCGTCGCCGCACTTTGAGGGCGCGGCCTTCTTCCGACCGCTGACGACGAAGTGCCGCACTCACGACCGGTCGGGCGGCAATGTAGAGGAGCAGAGGCTCGCATGGCATCGGGCGCAACAGACCGGGCGAGGTCGAAGGCCTTCACGACGAGGGCTTCGGCTTCTTGCGCCCAACCTCAAGTGGTCGGATTTCTGAAAGCTTATAGAGCTAAGATCCCGCGCGCCAAGGCGAGACATTAAATGGCTCAAAGCCGCGAGGCAACCTGCCGCCTTTTGACGCTTTTTAGATCGACGATGGAGCCCATCTTTATGATCGCTGAGATCTTCACCGGGTTGGCTTCGATGCCGCGCTTGGATATCATGAAGCCGAGAAGCTTCTGGGGACCCCAAGACGCACTTTTCGGGTTGAGTTTGCGCGAAACCGCTTGAGGTTCGCAAAGTTTTTCGAGGTCGGCGACGCAGGTCGCCGGCCTTTTCCGGTTTTGACGACGATGTCGCCCACGAGACCTCGACATGTTACGGCCGATCCGGTCATCGAAACAGTGTACATGCACCGCCGATATGTAGCACCCGCATTCTTCGGACCAAAGGGCATCGCCACGTAACAAAACGAAGCCAAGGGAGTGATAAAAGAAGTCGCGAGCTGGTCGGACTCTTTCATCGGATCCGTGATAACCAGAGTAGGCGCCCAGAAGGAGAGCGATCACACCCTAAGAGGGAATCAACGACTGGTCGATCCGGCAAAGGAAAATGGTCCTTGGGACACGCCTCATTCAGCCCGTAATCAACACACATCCTCCATTGCCCGGACTTTTTTTATAAGAACAGGGTTGGCAAGCCACCCGGTGGCGTACTCTTTATGAACCCCGCCCCAAAAGTTTGACTACTTCCTCCTTATGAGCCTCGCTTTTCTTCATTAAACGCCAGTTAAGCATGGGCGACCGCCTTGCGCCAGTCGGATATTGAGGGTGTGCTCGGCGACCTCCCTTGGGATGCCCGCATGTCGGAGGTCTTCCATGCTAAGACGCCCCGGCTGTCTTGAGGAAGTCGACGAGCCGCTTCCTATTTAGCGGGAGGGCGGACCCTACCCGCACGGTCTTGGCTCGGTCCTCGGTCGATCAGGATCCTCTTCGTGTCCCTGGCGGACTCAAGGATCCAGCCCGACTTGCCGGAACCTCGGACGGATTCGAGGCCTCCTCCCAGAGTTGTTGAGTTCGGCGGACGCAATAAGCACCGAAGCCAACTCGCAGCTGCTCCGCTCGCAGTTGAAAGCGAGCTGGAAGGACGAGGCCACGGTAATGACGCCCCGCGGCCCTGGGATCTTCAACTTCAGGTAAGTATAGTTGGGGACCGCCATAAACTTAGCGTAACACGGCCTCCCCAGGATGGCGTGGTAGGACCCCGCGAACCCCACAACCTCAAAAGTGAGGTTTTCGGTGCGAAGTTCTCTGCCCCCAGGTGACGGGCAGTCGACCGCCTAAGGGGTAGGCCTGCTGCTCGATGACACCGTGAAAGGTGCCTTGCTCGGCCGCAGGTCGAGCGCTGAACTCCCAAGGCCGAGCGCCTCAAAGATACATGATGTTGAGGCTGCCACGCCGCCCATGAGCACTTTAGAGGCGCTCGACCCCACGATGGGATCGACGACGAAGCGGTACCTTCCCAAAAGGATGTGGTCGGTGGTCTGTCCGATCAAAGGTGATCGGAGACTCACCACCGAGGTACTTCGGGACCGCAGGGTCACCGTGTGTACCTCGCGTAGGCAAGCTTTTGCCTCCGCTTGTTTGCCAGAGCTCTCCGGTCCACCGAAGATCATGAGGCATCCGTCGGGCCCGGAACCCATCATCCGCTTTTTCTACCCCGACCTCCGGCACGGTCGCGCTTTTTCCTTTACCATGCACGCGGCTTCCGAGAGAAAGCGCCAGACTTCGCAGCCCAGATTTGTGCTTGACGGGTACTCGTGATGCGGACACTGGGCTCTCCATCAATTTTTCGGCGGTCGGTGCCCGCCACCGCCGCTTGTCGTGACGGCCGCGGCGGCGACCGCTTGTCCTCGCGGCTCGCTTCCCTTCCGCCGCTTGTCGGAGCGGCTCAAGGAGCGCAGATCGAGCCGACTCTCGCTGGCCTTCCCTTTATCGAAGATGGCCCCACGGCCTCCTCGCGGAGGCGTGGTTGGTGGCAATGTCGAGCGCCTTGGTGGTCCCGGTTTGATGCAACCCACCAGGACCAAGGCTCAGACGTAGTGTCGAGATGAATGCCCCACGACGCCGGCGCCGGCTGATGTCGGGAGTTCATTACATCGCTGGGAGAAGCGCCGATATAGTCCCGAGCGCTTCCCGGCCGCCGCTGCAGCTTTTAGGTCCTCAGAGTTCCTGTGCGCCAGTGCCTCGAAGTTCCCGACGAAGACGTTCTTCAGTCGGCCCGCCTCGATGGTCCCGGCGGCAAGCATCGAGCCAGTTCTCGCCGAGTCCGCCAGTAATGGGGAGGTATCAATGATAAAGAGATCATCAAGAGCTCCACCGCTCTCGGCAGCGAAGCCAAGAATCTTCCAACCAAACACCGGGTTCGCCGCCTGTACTTGGCTATGTTGACAGTGCTCGAAACGGCGGAAAATCCGCCGACGGATCTCCCGAGAGAACGCTTAGTCCCCCTCCGGGCTTGACTACGGCCGCGCCGACCGATCCGTCCGCGACCGCGAGCGGGCCCCGTGCGGGCCGACCTTTTCGCGGCCGAGGGTGTCGCGGTAGTCGTGGTGTTGCCCGAGGCGCGCCCACGCGAGTGTAGGAGGCCTCGGGCCGCCTAACTCGTGGCGCTGGTTACGCCTCGCGGCTAAGCTAGCTTAAGCTTATGGCCCGAGTGGGACCTCGAGTGATGAGTACCAGGGGCCGGTACATATTGTACGGTGGCGTGCTCTATCAGCTCCCGGAGGTGCTGGTAGGTAGCCCTGGCCTCAGGCTCGTTCGGCTTTGGGACGCCGTGGAGCAGCATCGCGGCCGCGGCGAAGTTTTGGCTAGGAAGGGGGAAGCACGGGGCAACGACCGGCTCTTCCGCCGCTTGTTGTCAGACGGCGCAAGACGCATGCGCTGCCACCGAAGCCAATGGGGCGCAAGTTGGCTTGGCCCCGGTAGGTCAACCCTTGCCTTGCCAAGTTTGGCCGCTCGTAACTCCAGCTCTCGTTGCTGGAGAAGCTCGTCGTGACGGATGTGGGGAGACCCAAGTCGTCGCGGCCGACGCCTCGGCGCGGGCGCTTTGAGCGGCATTCTTTCTTCGGGGAAGTAGCGGCGATCGTTGGCTACGCCGCCACGCTTGTATTCGGGGAGTATGGCCTTCCGATGCTCGCTTCGCGCCGGAGCTGGGTCGGCGTCAGAGGAGCTCTCCAATATCTCGTGGAAGGAGGTTGGCGCGTAGCCGGCCATCGCCACGAAACGCGATCGTGTGCGAGGCGGTGGTGTCGCCAGACGGCATGCGCCTGGCCTCGCGAGCGGCGCGTGTGGCGCAGTGGGCCAAGATCGAAGACGGCGCGATCCTCGAGACGGTTGTCGAGGGCGCAGCGGCGAGGTCCAGCGCCACGGGGCTCGGTCTCGATGCGGCGGCATGTGGACGAGCTCCCGCCGCAGAGTGATGAAGTCGAGGAGCCGAACCGATCCGGCCCCGGCGCAAGCGCCATGCTGCGTGGTGGTGGAAGCCATCAAGGAGACAAATGGGAATCCGGAGATGCCGATGACGCCATGAGCCCCTACCGGGCGTGCTAACTGCTTGTTTCGAGAACCGCAAGTAAATTTGTAGGTCTAGAGGCTACGCGCCCCGCTTCCTTGAATGGTTAGACCAAAAGAAAGGAGGTCCAAGATTTATAATCGGTTCGGGCGTAACGTCCCTACTCCAAATTCGTGAGGTGGTCGGGTGTTATTGATTCCGTGTATCCGCTGTGTTACAAGCAAGGGCCGAGCCTCGACTGAGCGCCTTGTGTGTATGTGGGTTGCCGGAGACGGCGGTGAGTGTGGTTCGAGAGTGCTATGTTCGATCGCCTATCTCCTCGCCCCCTCCGAAGGGTCGTGCCTCCCCTTATATAGCCTGGGGAGGCAGGTTACAAGGAGAATACATGGGAGCGTGTAGAAGGAAAAAATGGATGGGGCTCCCTACGCCTAGGAGTCCGGTCTTTTGCCTCGGTGTCTGATTGCTGGACTGGCCCTCTGACGGGTGGTTGCACGTCTCGTGTTAAGTTGGTGGAGATGCAGAGTGACGGCTCGGTTCGTTCCTCCGAAACGGCGACTCGCTTCTCATGCGTGTCAGTGCCGACGCCGAGGGTGTCACTATCGGGACCGACTTGGGAAGGCGCCAGAAGGCCCCGTCCCTCGTTTTGGTCGTGATTAACCGTCGATCGCCCATTTTAGGTGACCAGCAGAGGCCGGTTTCCGATGATTTGACGTATGCTTCTCGGTGAAGATGAACCGAGCTTGTTCGGGGCTGCCGATCGGTCCGACCCATTGGTCGGACCAACCCTGGGTCATCGTTGCCATGGTTTGTGGGGCGCCGGTCCTGTAGTGCTTGGTCGGACTGATTTCTGGGGTTGGCTTGGTCGGATGTCGCGGGCCTCCAAGCAGGGCTTCTTGTTCGAGGCCTAAGCGCGGTGGTGGCCCATATGCTTCTCCTGGGCCGCTGGGGATACCTATGCCCTGGGTACTCGTCACTACCTCGATACGTTCATTAATGAACTCGTAGCTTTGTCCGATCAGGCTAGCTGTCTGCTTGTCTAGAGCAGCCTGGTCGGATCCGTCCAAAGGAACGCACGAAATAAGCGCAACCTTCGAATGAGTCTCCCTGTAGTCAGAACTAAACGCGGAAAAATATATGTGTGTTAGCAAAACTTCTAAAGTAAAAATAATAATAGAAAAAGAGAGAAGGAGGTTGGGGACTCATAATCTCTTACCTCTAGGCTCAACTTTGGTAGGATCTTGGTCGCCCTCGATCCTCCAAGCGAATCTTAACCACCTCTTCAAGGGACTTAGCTTATGGTTTCTGCCCCAATAAGCCTCCTGAAACCAACTTGGAGATGACCTTTACAATTTTCCTCTCCTCGTCAGTCAGCTCCAAAGAGTCTTTTTCATTTTTTTGCCTCCAACCTCATCCAGGTTGGGGTGACTTTCCCAGTAAACCAAAGGCGGCTACCCCCTGGGATTCTAAATAGAACCACTCCCGGCCATAATCCTTCCATGTATCCTTGGTTGAAAGAGAAGGGTACTGAACACCGATTTGGAGCTTAAAGTAAACACTCCCAAAAACATCTTGATTTTTATTATTTCTGGTATATTGATAAAAAAGTTGGAAAAGACGAACAGAGGAGGACTACCAAGAAAAGTCTCGCAAAGATGCGAGAAAACACTCAAAATCAAAATAGAATTTGAGGAAGATGATGAAGCTCGATCTCGTAATGATCAAACACATCGGTTAGCAATTCACTCTCAGGAAGACGAAGACCTAACCTAACAAAAGAGGCGAAGAGCACGATACCCCTCTTGGGGAATAGGCTTCGTGTCTTCTCCGCTAGGATCCCACTGCGCCATTTGCGTGGCGGGATCAAACCCTGATACTTGAGCTCCATGATCTTGTTCTCGGTGAGAACAGACCTCTCCATTGCAAATAAAGCAAGCAAGAAAGCGGGGAGGAACTCGCAAGGTGAAAAGCTTCAAACTTTCTTCTAGTTTTTTAGAATTTTCACCTCCGTTTTTTATCAAATTTCTCAAATGTGGGGAGAAAAAAGAACGAAAGATGAAAAGCCTGAAGAATCAAAAAGAAAGAAAGCAAAAAACTCAAAGAGGTTCTTTCACGCTCAAGAGTCTGAAGGCGTGAAGCGTACAAGGGAAGCCTAACCCCCTTTATTTATTCTGTTCATTGAAACGATTGTATTGCCGCTTCAGTTACCAAGAAAATCGCAAAATATTTTCCTATGGGGAAACAAAACAGTGATATGATTGGTGCGAGACCTCATAATGTCTTGAGAAGTGAAAAATCTTGAATAAATACACGTATCTATTTAAGCCTTGGGGGCTAGCTGACGACGATTAGTATGTCCTATTCTACTTTTGGGCCTACGCGCTCATGAATGAAATGAGCCCATAAGAAAAGATAAGGCCCAAGGCCCATTACTTGGTTACGACTTTGACCATAGTCAAATTTAGTCACGTAGAAAAATTCCCGACCAGTTTGTTAAAACTGGTCGGAGATAAGGTATGTCTTATCTCCCCCATCCAGCCATGTATATATTGGTCAGGGATGGCTTATTCGGTTACCCCGACCAGCTAGGTGTGTTTGGTCGAGAATAACTTATTCAGTTGTTCGACCAGCAAACTAGTCAAGCATTGAATAGCCTTCGCCCTGACCTGAAACTAGTCAGAGAGGTGGTTATTCCTTGCATAAGAGTAGCGTGCGAAGGATTCGTCTTGACAGGTATAGATAATGGATTGGAAGTTACTTTCTATGAAGGGACGCCTCCTTACTAAAAGACACATCTCGGAAAGAAGACACCTTTTAGCAGAAGACACCTTTTAAAAGATGACAACTGCCATCTCTTCATCAACTACAAATAGGAAGCCTGTGCAAAGAAGACACTGCAGAACACAACAGGAGACGAGAAGAACAAGGTAGGAGATATAGCATCCAAGAGTTCTGAGATTAGCATTAGTGTTTTATTTCCAATTCACCAATCTGTACTCTATCAAGACATGTGACTAAATAAAGAGCATTCCCTTTCATCCTATTTTTACAATCTTGAATGACTTCACACAAAGGCAACCCCAATTACATTCGTAAGCTCGATATAGGGACCTCCTGGGTCTTGAACATCGACAGTTATGAATAGAACTTGTATTTAATATGAGGCCAATGGCTAGAATATATAGGGTACATGAGAGTACAAAAGAAAAAAATTATATAAGACAATCATGTACATGGAAAGCCTATATAAAGCAATCTATATAAGATAATATATCCTTAACACCCCATAAATGCAGGATGCATGCAATAACATTACATTTGAAAGGGTTGACACTAAATTGGAAAAAATCCAAAGTCCTGGTCTGGAAGTAGTCGTCGTAGCATCCAACTCATAAAAAATCATCTAACTCTTGGAAAATATGTCAAAGATCTCCCAACCGGGGTCATGCAACAACCCATAAAAGCACAGAGTGTAGGAACTAAGAAAGTAAAGACAACACAGGAGCAAAGCCGATTGCGATAACATGACAAAGAAGATGATGATGCCGACACAAAAGGAGTTGTCAAATAAATCATAAAAAGGATAGATAGAAGCATAGCAGCGAGATCAAAACCCAAAATGGTGGCATCACAGTGCACTAAAAACACAACAGAAACGCGGTGCAGAAGAAACTCAATGACCTTATAAATACTTATTCAATCTGGAAGCGAAGAGAAGAGCGGCGGCTGCTGCCATACAAAAGGAATTTGTGGACTTGCAGATTATAAAGACTTGGATAAATGCAATGGAAGACTCGAGAAAAAACTAAAGGAAATACTAGCAACAACACCAAAAGCCAGGAAAGGCAGCCCAAAAGCACTAAAAAGGAAAGCCAGAGCTGATCAGAAGAGCCAAAAAGCTAAAGCCAAGTTGAGAGCTAGATAGGGGTGAAAACGGGACGGATAATTCCCGCCCGATCCGGAACCAGATCCGGTTAGAATCGGATTCGAGAAGGAAAACGGATATCGGATCGGATCCAGATCCGGATATTTAAAAACGGATATCGGATTGGATTCGGAGCATACATAATCCGAAAAATATGGGTCGGGAACTGGATATCGAATATTTGTATTATTCGGATATCCGATTTCATTTCTCGACCTCTCGTCCGACGGTCCCTAAACCCAAGTTAGTAGCCTCTCGTCATTTGGTCCCTGCCGGTCGCCCTAGCCCTAGGGTTGCAATCGGATCGGATTTTTGTTTATCAATCGAATCGACCGGACAGTTCGGATCGGATTCGGATATTTTTTCGGATAATTTTCGGATTCGGATTCGGTTTCAGATATTTCATGTCGGATTCGGATTCGGATTCGGGAAAGCACTATCCGTCGGATCGGTATATTCCGAAAAAAATTTCGGATATATCCGAATTACGAGCTTCGGATATCCGAACGTAGTTTGGATTACTTGTCCCCTGTTGTCCAGTTCATTGTCCACGCAGACGCAGTCTCCCTCTCTCTCTCTCACAGACGCAGTCTCTCCCTCCCGCCCGCGCCGACGCTAACCCTAGCTCTCCCTCTCTCTCGCTTCTCCGCGCCGCCAGCCGCCCTTCCCCGCCACTACTGCCCTCCCATCGCCGCCTCGGCCTCCCTGTCGCCCTCCAGTAGCCTCTCCGCCGAAAATCCCTCCAGATCCGCCGCCCTCGGCCTCTGTCTCTCACGATCCGCCGCCACCCTATCGCCGCCGCTTCCACCGTGCCGCCATTGCCGAGCCTCACCCTGCTGGCTTGCCGCCGCTTCTTCCGCTGCGCCAGTTCCCCGCAGCTGCCGGGCGCGAGAGCTGAGACCTCCTCCTGGCGGACGGTCCTCCTCAAGACCTCCTCCGGCCTCCTCAAGAATCGAAAGCCATGAAGCCCTCCCTCAACGAGCCCGAGCCCAAGGTGGTCTTCTTCTTCTCGTTTGATGCTCTATTGCTCTGTGATGGACTGATGGATGGGTTGATGCTTGATCTTGGGGGAAAATAACTGTGAATGCCTGAATGGGTGATGTGCTTGAATCTGTGATGGTCGGTCCGGGGGGGGGAATATTCTATGAATGTGTGAATTGTGATGCTTGAATCTGTGATGCTTCATCTGGGGGGGGGGAATTCATGTGATAGTTATTGTGTATTCCATGGAAAAACAGATTCATTGCGCTGTGATGGTTATTGACTTATTGTCTATTGCGCTGTGATGGTTATTGTCTATTGCACGGCTGTGTATTCGGCTTGAGATGGTTAGTTTCAGATTGTAGCTCAAATGATAACTATGAACTGGTCATTTGCATTTTCTTAATGTTGTAGAACTAATGTCTGACCCACAGTGTTAGTTCGATCATATTGTTTTTATGCCTGGAGTATTGACTAATCAAAAGTATTGACATAATGACATGTATCCAGTTGCCGCTTTGTGAATTGTGATGGAGTCTGGAAGCGCTAGTGCAAATATGTGTGCAACTAGTGGAGCGTCACCTGCTGCCACACTCGGACAAGTCTATCTCGCACTAAGTGATCATGCATTAGTAGTGCGGAGCCTCTTCCATCTCAAGTCAAGGTCCTCAAGTGAACTCCGAATGTGAGATCACCGGAGAAAATGAGCCTCCTAGCAAGAGGCAAAAGAAAGCCATCTCTAAGGTATGGGAGCATTATACTAAAGATACTGTCACAAAAACAGATTCAAATAGTGTGATTACAAAGGAATTTTGGGCCAAATGCAAGAAATGTACTTACAAAGCCCGATGTGAGACAACAAGAGGCACATCTTGCTTTATAAATCATTTAAAAAGCAAGCATTCTATAACTCCAGGACAACAAATGATCAAACTAGAAAAGGGTGAAGATAGCACTGCCAATGTTCAGACATATAGATTTGATGCAGAAACTAGTCTTAGAAAATGGCATTTAGCACTTGTTATGCATGAATATCCTTTTAATATGGTTGAACATGAGTACTTTGTTGACTTCATCAAGTCTTTGCGCCCTGGTTTTTCATTTAAGTGTCGCACAACTACAAGAAATGCCATAATGGAAATGTTCAATGAGGAAACAAAGAAATTGTATGAGCATTTCAAATCTCTTTCATGTCGCTTTTCTGCAACCATGGATATGTGGACCTCAAATCAAAATAAAGGTTATATGTGTGTCACCATGCATTGGATAGATGATAATTGGCAGATTCAGAAAAGAATTGCTAAATTCATGCATGTTCAAGGCAGCCACACAGGCACTAATCTAGCCACAGAGTTCATCAAGAGTGTGATGCATTGGAACCTTGAAAAGAAGCTTTTTGCTCTCACTATGGACAATGCCTCATCTAATGATAAGTGTGCTCACGAACTTGTTGCAAAACTAAACAAGAAAGCTCCTTAGTCTGTGATGGTGTTTTTTCATGTGAGATACTTATGTCACATTTTAAACCTTGTTGCTCAAGATGGCTTGAAAGCGCTTGCATCTTCAAGGCAATATTAGAGCTTCTGTTGTAATTGTAAAGAATTCACCATTACAAAGGGGAACATTTTCAAGTGTGCATCGAGTGTGACTTGGATATCAATGTGGGTCTTCCGTTGGATGTTTCAACCGGTGGAACTCCACTTTTCGATGTTGAAGCAAGCTATTTATTATAGGAAGGCTTTTGAAAGGCTATTTGAGTTGAATGAGAGTAAGTACAGGAAGTGTGCTCCATCAGATGAGGAATGGGATAATGCAATAGCACTATGTAGGTGTTTGAGGAGACTTTATGAGGCTACATTGATTTTCTCTGGTACTACATATCCCACAGCAAATCTGTTTTGGTGGAAATTCTGTGAGATTAAGTTAGCTATTGAAGAGTGGTGTCACAGTTCTGATATAACTATTCACGCCTTAGCTATGGCAATGCTAGCAAAGTATGACAAGTATTGGCAGAATCCAACATAGCACTTGTTGTGGCGTGCTTTCTTGATCCAAGGTACAAGAAAAAATTAGTAGAGTATTTTATGAAAAAGATATATGGTGAGGAGAGAGTTGTTCTTGAACTTCATACATTCATGATTGTAGAACAAATTGTTTCAAGCATACATGTCTATCACACCTCAAGTTGCAAAGCCTACAGCTGCAGGATCTAGTGTGGCTTCTCACCCACTTGGCGATGACTTGGGAGTTCTTGAAATTGAAGAGTTCTTGTATGAAACCGCTGTGAGTGTGAAAAGACACAATGAGAATTCTGAATTGGATATATATATGAAAGAACCAAATTTTCGATGGATTGAAAGTGAAGATGGTCCATTTGACATATTGTCTTGGTGGAGGGCTAAACAAGGGATTTTCCCTACTCTTTCACGACTAGCTCGTGATGTGTTAGCCATTCAAGTGTCAACTGTTGCATCGGAGTCGGCATTCAGTGCGGGTGGACGTGTCGTTGATCCTTTTCGTAGTCGGTTAGATCCCGAGGTGGTGGAAGCCCTAATTTGTACCAAGGATGGACAACATCATCTAGAAGAGGTAAAATATGTCATCCATTTCATATGTTATACAATTTCTATTTTTTCCTTTACTAATAGCAACTGTCATTCATTTCATAAAATTTCAGCTTCTAAGGAGAAGATTGCAACGTTGATTGATGAGTTGGACATGGAGTATAAAGCCAAAGCATGTGATTCACTAGTAGACACGACTTCAGAGGTTTGTTCATTCTCCTCCCTAGAGCAGTAAGGAAGCATTTTGTTATATTTGCATGCATGATAGCTAGAGCTAGCGCTGTAACAGAAGCAAAGAAATATTATCCAGCAGTGTCTAGTGGAAGAACTAGATGGAAATATAGTTGTATCTAGCAGACATAGTAGTATCTAGTGGAAGAACTAGTAGTAAGCTTCCTTATTGAGTTACTTAACAGTATCATAAGCTTGAATAAGTCATCCTATATATGCTGAACTTTCTATGAATAAGTCAAGTCAATTGTTAGCTAGGAAGTAGGAGGTTGGTTGATCTGCATTGGGTTTATATATGATGAACTTGGTTTCCAGAAAGGTTTGTTCATTCTCATCCCTCTGTTCCATTAGAACCAAACTAGTTTGTCACAGTAAAAGGGTGATGAGTCGTGGTGTAGCTGATGAGAAATGTCAAAACATCATCCAAAATTTTGAAACGTAAGAAAGCTCATTTAGCAATATTATGGGCCCTCTTTCTGTCCCTCTTGATGTGCACAGCCATTATGTTGTACTACAACTTTGGGGTTGCATATTTGTTATTCTCTGGTCTCTAATTTCCATTTATCTTCGGAGATTTGTCTTTCATTGAAGTCCCACTGGCTATCTAGTATCTAGGAATTTTTGCGTTACATTGTTTGTCATTCTACATGGCTACTTTTTTCTTTTGTTCTGAAAAGCATGTTTGTTTTCTGCGGTCTTGTTATAAGTATGAGCATCTAATGAAGAAAAAGGCCCACCACAAGCCTTCTGCTGGCATATGCTATCTGGGAGATTGGACAAGTTGAAACAATCTAGAATGAACAACATGATCTACAGCTAGGGCCGGAATAATCATTGTTACTGCTGCATTTGCTGCTGGAATGGTGTTTATATTGTCATCTCCTTCGCGGAAGCAACAACCGATGCTGGAAACCTAGTGCCCGTGGATCATGTTGTGCCCTGTCTGTGGATCATGTTTGTGCCGTTGTATCAGCTATTTGTTAGTTGCATTTCTAAAGATGTCTCCTCTTGTTTTTTGTTGTTGTTAATTACACAGGCATATTCTCATGGTTTGCATGTCAGGTTGATGAATAGATTGAACTGTTACTGCACTTAATAATCTTGTGAATTAATCAATCTTATAAAGCTTCAATTTCAAGTTCACAAGATTGTTGTTGTACTGACACTTTTTAATTGCTATACTTTCCATCCATTTTAACTTTATTGTTACCTTTTGTTTTGTAGGATGAGACTATGGTGGCGACTGATAATGATTGACTGCTTCAGATGTTGCTAGCACTCCTTAGTCTCTTTATGATGTAATCTAAATATTATTGACTTGTCGTATTGTCTCTTTATGAAACATGGTGTTGTATTGTCTCTATATGAAATATGGAGTTGTGGACCTCATGGTCATTTTATCGACTTATTGTAATATTATTTACGTATCATTCTATGTTTCGAAACTTTTCATCTACCGGCTAATCATTGTTATATGTGTGCTTTATGCGAGATCTGCTTTTTGCGCTTATCCGACAAAAATTATTCGATATCAGATCGATTCCGCTCCAGATTCGATCTGAATCCGCTACCGATATTATCCGCTACCAGATCCAGATCCGGACTATCCGAATCCGATTCGAATCCGATAAAAAATATGGTTTAGGATATGGAAAGAGCGATATCCGATCGAATCCGATCCGATTGCACCCTACCTAGCCCCCAAGCCAATCCGTTGTCCCCTGGTCAGTGTCTACCCCCGACGGCCAGACTGCACTCCTTTGGCCGACGTCGCTCCTTCCGGATCAGCGCCCGATCCTGGCGGTGTCTCCTCCCACAAGCTGTCTCCCCAGCCGCCAAGACCCATGCCCCAGATCAGATCTGACTCTCCGCTCCAGTCTCCCCCAACTCCCTTGGCCTCCCAGATCTGACTTCCTCGACTACTCGGTCGGCGCCGACGCCCGACGCTCCCCATGATTCGCCCAGGTGAGAACAGAGAAGCATCTCATATCATGCAGCGAGTCCAGGTTCTTGTTGGGCACCTGAATCGTGTGCTCCATGAAATCTAGTGGTTTGGCATGATTCAAGACTTCTTTCTGAAGTATTTTGGGGCCACTGTAGTAGTTGTCCTTATTATTGAACCTTTCTTCTCTGGCAACCTTAGACATGATTCATCTACCCTAGGAAGGGCCGAAATGTTGAGTAATCTTTGATACCACACAAGTGTGATCATATCGCTATTTCAGTCTCTTGGAATCCTTTCTATCAGCTCAAGACGTTTAAATTTTCTGAGGTAAAACCATCTCTTGTGCAAACTATTGACGACACACAAAAGGTTCAGTTCTTTTTTAGTTTAGTCATTGTAGGTGACGCATTGCGTGCAATTTGCAAAAGTCAGTGGACAGGTGGGGCATTCACCGTTTTTCACGAAGAAGAGGATCTTACTTTTCGGTTGTTGTTTAATGGTTTAATATCATTCCAAGTAAAACACATAATGTGTGATTGGAGGAATAGAAGTGAAAGTGTTTACTCCCACTTGGCCACTTCCTAATATACTCTGAACCTGTGTTTCTGTCTTTCATTCAATATTTCAGAGTTCATTTGAAATCACACAGCTTACGACATCGTATGCTGTTCAACTTGTGACCCATTGCATATTGTTGTTAGAAACCTTTTGTATCTTCTAGTAGGCAATATATCCAGTGCAATTAAAGTTTTGGTGCAACCACCGTACAACCCTACTAAAAAAAGTTTCAAAAAATTCTGAAAAAAATCATGGATATACATCTCAGCTTACCCCATCTATATATAAAATTTCATGATCAAATTCGTCCTATACTAGAAGTTATAAAAAAGATAAATTTAGCGTGCATTTGAACTATTTAAGTTTATGAGAAAACTTGTCTTTTTTATTACTCTTAACATGGGGTAAGTTGATGAGCCGGAGCCGGAGCCAAAACGAGCCAACGAGGAGCCGAGCCACCAAGCTGAGCCGTAGAGCTGGAAGTTTTTTTACTAGCTGATAGAGTGAGCCGTCCGAGCCAAAAAATTGGAATAAAAAACTGAATTTACTCCGGTTTTACGATCGGATTGAAATCCGATTCTCCGGTTTCCTCTCATTGTTTAGGGAGGCGTTCGGCCGGGCACGGGATGAGTCGGTGGCCCAGATCCTCGATGAAGCAGAGGCGCTGCATCACGGAAGGGTGGTGGGATCCTCTTCCTTCGAGGTGGAGCAAAGGCGGCGCATTGCGGACCGGCGGGAGGCGTCGCATGGAAATCTCTTCCTCCAAGTGTGCTCGACGGCTGAGGCTTCTCGCGGGGCTGGCGGCGTCGTGAGCGGGTGTCGCGACCGGAGTTTGGGCCGAAGGTGGTGCGGGCCGAGACACGTGGGAGGAGCTTGCCGGGGCGCAGGCCGACGACAAGCGACCGAGGAGGCAAGAATCGCGGTCGGCGGAGGAGAGTGACGGGAAGACGAGCGTGAGGATCTTTTCCGGCAAGGAGAAGCCAAGGTGGCCACCCCTGTGGAGATGGCTCCACCAGGGGGCAGCAGCAGTTGAGGCCGACGAAGAAGACGACGACGCCAGTGGAGACGCCAGCAGCGGAAAAAGCCTGCCAACAAGGATGGTTGGTTGACGCAAGTGCAACGCCGGTAAAACACTAATCCTAACTTTCTCTGATACCATATTACGAAGGGAGTGTCTAGCCTTCATCCGGATATTTTTATTTCTTAAAACATTCAAATTTTAGACTTTTAGATCAAAGTATCAAACAATCCATTAAAACACAATCCCACCTCTCTTTACGGCTTGCAGATCTCAAAGTAGATCCAACGCTTTATAATTTAGATGTTTTTTATCTAAGAAAACATCCGGATGATATTTATCGAAACCCAGGAATAACACTATATTAAAATAACACTTGTATTCAATACGAGACTAAAATATAAAGAGTATACGAGAGTATAAAAGGAAAAATCTGTATAAAACAATCATGTATGTATGGAAAGCTTATATAAGGTAATATAATATAACAGCATACATGACGTCAACATGTGAAGGATCACAACTGTGGCCTCAATTTCAGCTACTTTGTATAGCTCTGTTCTCCCTTGGCGCGGCGCTTCTTCTTCCAAGACCTCCTAAGCATCTCAAGGTGTTCTACCACTTCCTCCATTGTTGGCCTCTCGTCTAAAACCGAACTGACGCACTTCAGTGCCAGCCTCCCAATCGCTTCAAGGACAGTTATGTCTTGTTGGTCTGTGGTCTCCTTATCAAACAATTCCTTGCCGCAGTCATCTCTCTCGTAAGCTTTGATGAATGCAGTGACGATGGGATAATTATCACTGTATAGATTTCTGTTCCTGCTAATGAGTTCCAAGAGAACAATGCCAAAACTGTACACAACACTTTTGATTGTAAGAAGCCCAGTTTTAATATAAACTGGGTCGATGTAGTTGAGGCCCCAATAAATATAGTAGTCCATGGCAAGCTTCATTGAGAGCGAAAAACCTGAGAGCTTTGGCATGAAATTATCATCTACAAGTATATTGGATGCTGACGAATGGAGGTATTTAAGTGCTTCTGCAGTCTTAACTGCAATATTCAGCCGTAACTCTAGCGGGAAATCTTCATTACTATGTAACACGTCATGGAGATTCCATTTGGATGCGTGCTCATACACTAAAGTCGGCATTTCATCTTCCAAGCAACAGCCCAGGAGTTTGTGGTACATGTGGACGATTTGAGGCAAGATCATCACTTCGTTGGCAAACTCATCTTTCAGCCCCTCATATGAAACAGGAGATTTCTTCACTGTCACCAATGTATTGTCCTCAAGTATTCCTTTGTAAACATTACATATCCCATCGTAACCGAGTGGATATGAATAGTTTTTTGTGACTACGTTTAGTTCCCCCCTTGTGAAAATTCTCAAGTTGCCAAGTTTCATTCGTATCTCAGAATCGCTGGCTTTCCTTTGGGGAATGCCCAAAAGACGCAGCATCAAGCTAGTAGAGCTGACACTACTTGTGCCTTGCCCATGCCATCTCTCCAACTCTTGTGGTGTTCTCCAAAAGGATCGCCAGCCTATGTTTCCCTCTCCTTCACGTTGAGCTTTCCAAAGCACCACAAGGCGTTTGGCCACGTCGTTCATTCCAGGACGTTTAGAAATCTCCAATGTCAGGCATTCGGTTGCCAACTTTCCCAGTTCTTCAACAACCTTTTTATTGCTCCCAGCTGCTATTTTTGCATCAAATAGTTCACTCAATCCTTTCCCTTTTGCATAGGCTTCACGGAAAGTTCGAATGAGGCCAATATTCTTCTCTTTTATCCTTTTTCTAGCGATTAGTTCCAAGAGAACAGCTCCAAAACTATAAACATCATTCTTCGGGGTAAGATGGCCGTCTTGAAGTAATATAGGATCCATGTAATCTAGACTTCCTTTAACAGTTCTAGTATATCGAGTGATGCCTCCCAAAAGAAGCCTTGACAGTCCGAAATCAGATACTTTTGCTGTAAGATTGCCATCTAGAAGTATGTTGGCAGGCTTAATATCACCATGGCATACTAGGCTGTCATTTGATAAATGCATCGAATGCATGTAGCTCAATGCTTCTGCGCACCCAATGGCAATACCCAATCTTGTATCCAAAGGGATGAAAATATCACTGTTGTGAAGTCTGTCTTCGAGGTTTCCTTTAGAGATGTACTCAGCTACCATCGATAGAGTATTTTCTCCCATACAATAGCCTATGAGCTTCACTGCGTTCTTATGGTTGATTTGACTATGGATGGTTACTTCTTCCATAAACTCTTCTGCCAACTCTGCCCTAATATATCTCTTCACTGCAACTAGATCATGGTCACCATCATCAAAAGCCCCTCTATAGACTTCTCCAAATCCACCTTTTCCGATAGGATTGCTATAGTTGCTAGTAATTTTTTCAATATCATATTCTGTGAACTTTTTAATACTATAGAGGGGCTCATTTTCTGAAAACTCCATTCTATGACAATAATAAAGATCTCACAGTCCAAATAAAATGTTGAGGACCTGTCACTGACAAAAGAAAAAATGTTAAATGTGTTTTTGTAAGGTACATACAGTTTGAAAGACCAAGTGGTGGTCTATCCATATTTGTGATTAGTATTAGATTGTGTTTGAGCCTGCGGTGCTCAGGTTTGAGTTTGCTTTGGTTTTGAGTAATTTGAGTTCATAGCGGTACTACCGACGTGGTGAGAGCGGTAGTACCAGGATTACAGTACTACCGGCCTTTGAGAGGTGGTAGCTATTTTTTAAAGATAGTGTAGTTTGGCTCAAGCCCTGGCAGTACTACCGGTTTTGGAATGGCGGTGCTATTGGATTTGCGGCACTACCGTGGATTGTGCAGCGTAGTCTTTTTAGAACATTGTGTTTATCATTGTGATTAAGTGATGTTTATTGTATATTTTGTTGAGCAATGCTACGTGACGTTTTGCTTGTTTGGGATGGTTGCAGGATTTCAGAGCTAGGTCACGGTGAGAAAGAGGAGATAGGGACTAGGCTAGGAGAGTTTAGGTCTAGACGGTTAAGGTGACACTAGAAAATGACCTTGGATGATATCTCCAATTACAGGCTTATTTTCTGGTAGTTCCATTCTATGACAACAATAAAGATCTCACAGTCCAAATAAAATGTTGAGGACGTGTCACTGACAAAAGAAAAAATGTTAAATGTGTTTTTGTAAGGCACATACAGTTTAATTTACTCAAATCTTTGATACAAAGCAAGGGACTTAATTTGTTTTACAATTGTGTCTGAACACTATTTTCCTACGGAAACAAGGGTTCCACCTTTTATGTCTAATAGTGTCCTCCACAGCATCAGATTTATATATATATGCTCACTTTATCTAGACTAAAATCTAGGCACAATCCTAATCAATTGATGTTAAATTAAACCATGAGGATTGAGACTTGAGTTGAGAGCATCAGACTTTGATGCTATAGATCCAAACCCTCCTGCGATTGTAAAGCAAAGGCTAACTCTTACAAAATGCAGAAAAGAAACTCTAACAATTCTCAAAAAACGATTTGATTTGGGGCTAGAGTGATAATGTTCTAGCTCGACGTACCTGTAGGTATGGCTGTTGTGGATGGCACCAGCGCCTTGGCAGAAGATTTCCACTGATTTTGCCCGAGATCCGTCTGGCCAAGGGTGAGCTGCTGCGTTCTCCCGTTCGTCAACACTGTGTTCTAGTTCTTCATGGCTCCAGCAAAAGACGAAGATGGAGGGTAATATAATATATTAAGATTGCAACACATGGGACATTAGCTTTGCATTTCTATTATATCCCATTAAGCACAAATGTATAATCAACTCAAATGAAGAAGCAAAATTCGACTTTACGAGGCATGGCATGTGCATGGACTTGGTCTTTGGAAGAAATCATATGAGGTGCAGGTCATCTTTTTCTATACATGGTTAGTATGAATTCAAAATGTAAATATTGTACTGTAAATCTGTAATGCTTGTCTAATGATATAATGCTTCCAGCCAAATGTGAAACAAACATTAATCTGCAAGTTGAGAGGTTGATTCGTAAGTAATAATCAAAGGTAGAAGATAAATGTTGCATAGATTAATGATTTGAACTGGTTTTCAAAAAGAAACGACTTGAATTTTTTTACATGATATTGACCTTTTAAGGCATGTTAAAAATGAAGGAGCTTCACAGTAATCAGTAAAATTCCTATCAAACTCCTCCATTCCAAACATGGCCTTAATACGCATCCAGTGCTTAATTCGTAAGTAGTCAATTCACTATTTTTACAAAGTGATAATTAATTCAGTTTATTTAAGATTACGGGAAAGCTACGCGCAGGAAATTGATTCAGTTAGGGGGAAAAAATGGAAAGAAGACTTATCTAGACCGGCAACTGAAAGCGACAACTAAATAGAAGTAAATGTTACTTCCCAAAAAAGGCTTAATATTCCTAACCAAATTTTATCAATAACATCAAAAGTGTTAGCTGGAAGAAAATCAATAAATGATTCCCATTAACATGACACACTGCACTTGCTAGGCTCTTCCTTCAAACATTGACAAATCACTGAAACTTAGCAAACACTGATGCCTATTGATCAGTATTTGACGTTACATTGAACTACTGAAGCTACTATGTAAGACACGCTCACAGGTAAAATGGTGAATTAATTCAAGTTTATTTAGGTCCCGTTTGGTACGGTTCCAGATTCTAGTAGAAACGGAAATGGTTCCGGATTCTTGGTAGAAACGTTTCGTAGAATCGAATCCGGAGGAACGGGTTGCTAGCCGATTCGACCACGGTGTGTAAAAATCGAAACGATTCGCTTTGAAACGTTCCGAGTCCTATTCCGTTTGGTTGGATTTATTTCAGATTCTGTAAAACATCCGGCTCAAAGTTGCCAAACGGGGCCTTAGACAAGACCACATACAACACGGTTCAAATCAATTACATACAGGTAATCTTGCGTGCGAGTCGTTGTGGGTATATCACGCGCATATGCATCTGGATCCTCAGTTTGACCCCACCCGGGCAAGTCCTTCTGAATCAGACAAGCACAACCAAAGCCATTCATAAAACAGGAAGAATGAGATCGGCCAATAGTCCAAGAACAATATGCGACCTTTTCATTTTCATCTCTGCTACAAATGACTGATGTGCAACACTCGCCAGACGTTTAAAACCACAACAGATGTAGGTCAATTTTTTCTTTAAATGGCCTTCTTTTTTACCGGCTGCATGCTTATTTGATGTGTGGAAGGACAAGGCACCAAAGCCGAGCTCGAACCCTTCTAGTGTCCGGTCCCTTCGCCGCGGGCCCGCCGCCACAGTCGCCAATCCCTTCGCCATGGTCAGCAGGCGAGGCACGCGGTGGCTTGGAGCACTCCTGCAAGTTCTCTAAACAGTGTAATAATCACCTAAGGAGACGCCAAGTGTTCCAAGGGGTACCAGACTGACAATACCATAGAGAGCTCATTCATCTCTCATCTTTAGTCGATTTAACAGCTCAAGAAGAGCAAAATGAGATGTGTGGTCTTCAAAGTAACTGAATGAATCTTTTGTTTTAAAAGAAAGATGACCTACGTACGTACTCTATTTACCCAATCGCAAACCATCCCCAAGAAATGTGGGATCCCTGTCAAAATACAGGTACCAAAGCATTGCTGCGGTTGGAAGAAATCATCATTGAATAAGCCCACAGGAACAGCAACCTAGCCACATTTATGTTCGTCCTATTAAATCCCCCCTGCTGCCTCCTCCCCTCTTATCTTCCCCTTCCATCCTTTGCTATTGCTCCCCGCTGCTATTTTGCATCAAATAGTTCACTCAACCCTTTCCCTTTTGCATAGGCTTCACGGAAAGTTCCAATGAGGCTACTGTTCCCCTCTTTTATCCTTTTTCTAGAGATTAGTTCCAAGAGAACTGCTCCGGAACTATAAACATCATTCTTGGGGTAAGACGGCCCTTTTGAAGATATATAGGATCCATGTAATCTAGACTTCCTTTAACATTTCTAGTATATCGAGTGATGCCTCCTGAAAGAAGCCTTGACAGTCCGAAATCAGATACTTTTGCTGTAAGATTGTCATCTAGAAGTATGTTGGCAGGCTTAATATCACCATGGCATACTAGGCTCTCATTTGATAAATGCATCGAATGCATGTAGCTCAATGCTTCTGCGCACCCAATGGCAATACCCAATCACAGGAAATGATGTAATAAAAGGTCTCCACTTCGTCTGAGAAATATACCGCCGACCAACACATTAAGCTCACACCCTGACATGACACGTGCGTTAAAGGATCGTATAGTCTTGCTATTCGTTTTTTTTTGGAACTAAAGATCATATATAATTTGAAGTTGATCAATGGTGATCAGGAAGAAAACACTGACACACGTAGTACAGACAACCAGGACAGCGTGACAATACAATGTAACAGCATACATTATGATAATGCGAAGGATCAAAGTGTCTTCTCTCTTCAGTTACACTGATATCAACAGCTGTGGCCTTGAAATTTCAGCTACTTTGTTTAGCTCTGTTCTCCCTTGGCGCTGCGCTTCTTCAAGAGCTCCTAAGCATCTCAAGGTGTTCTGCCACTTCCTCCATTGTTGGCCTCCTGTCTAAATTCGAATCGACGCACTTCAGTGCCAGCCACCCAATCGCTTCAAGGACAGTTATGTCTTGTTGCTCTGTGATATCCTCATCAAACAATTCCTTGCCACAGTCATCTCTCTCGTAAGCGTTGATGAATGCAGTGACGATGGCATAATTATCACTGTATAGATTTCTCTTCCTGCTAATGAGTTCCAAGAGAACAATGCCAAAACTGTACACATCTATTTCGATTATTGTAGGATGCCCAGTATTCACATAAATTGGGTTGATGTAGTTGAGGTTCCCCATAACAGAATTAGTATAGTCGTCCTTGGTAAGCTTCATTGGGAGCGAAAAATCTGAGAGCTTTGGCACGAAATTATCAAATACAAGTATACTGGATAGATTGACATAACCATGTCGTATGACACCAGCTGCTGACGAATGGAAATATTTAAGTGCTTCTGCAGTCTTAACTGCAATATTCAGACGTAATGCTAGCGGGAAATCTTCATCACTATGTAACATGTCATAGAGATTCCCTTTGGATGCATACTCATACACTAAAATCGGCATTTCATCTTCAAAGCAGCAGCCCAGGAGTTTGATAATGTTCCTGTGGACGATTTGAGACAAGATCATCACTTCGTAGCCAAACTCAACTTTCAGCCCCTCATCTGCCTCAGAAGATTTCTTCACTGCCACCAATGTATTGTCCTCAAGTGTTCCTTTGTAAACCTTATCTCTCCCACGTTCACCAAGTAGATATGAGTAGTTTTGTGTGACTACGTTTATTTCCCCCCTTGTGAAAATTCTCAAGTTGCCAAGTCTCCTTTGGGGAATGCCCAAAAGACGCAGCATGAAGCTAGTAGAGCCGACACTACTTGTGCCTTGCCCATGCCATCTCTCCAACTCTTGTGGTGTTCTCCAAAAGGATTGCCAGCCTATGTTTCCCTCTCCTCCACGTTGAGCTTTCCAAAGCACCACAAGGCGTTTGGCCACGTCGTTCATTCCAGGACGTTTAGAAATCTCCAATGTCAGGCATTCGGTTGCCAACTTTCCCAATTCTTCAACAACCTTTGTATTGCTCCCCGCTGCTATTTCTGCATCAAATAGTTCACTCAACCCTTTCCCTTTTGCATAGCCTTCAAGGAAAGTTCCAATGAGGCTACTGTTCCCCTCTTTTATCCTTTTTCTAGAGATTAGTTCCAAGAGAACTGCTCCGAAACTATAAACATCATTCTTCGGGGTAAGACGGCCCTTTTGAAGATATATAGGATCCATGTAATCTAGACTTCCACTAACATTTCTAGTATATAGAGTGATGCCGCCTGAAAGAAGCCTTGACAATCCGAAATCAGATACTTTTGCTGTAAGATTGTCATCTAGAAGTATGTTTCCAGGCTTAATATCACCATGGCATACTAGGCTCTCATTTGATAAATGCATCGAATGCATGTAGCTCAATGCTTCTGCGCACCCAATGGCAATACCCAATCTTGTATCCAAAGGGATGAAAATATCACTGTTGTGAAGTGTGTCTTCGAGGTTTCCTTTAGAGATGTACTCAGTTACCAACGATAGAGTATTTTCCCCCATACAATAGCCTATGAGCTTCACTGCGTTCTTATGGTTGATTTGACTATGGATGGTTACTTCTTCCATAAACTCTTCTGCCAACTCTACCCTGATATATCTCTTCACTGCAACTAGATCATGGTCATCATCATCGAGAGCCCCACTATAGACTTCTCCAAATCCACCTCTTCCGATAAGATTGCTATAGTTGCTAGTAATTTTTCAATCCCATATTCTGTGAATTTTTTAATACTATAGAGGGGCTCATTTTCTGAAAATTCCATTCTATGACAACAATAAAGATCTCACAGTCCAAATAAAATGTTGAGGACCTGTCACTGACAAAAGAAAAAAATGTTAAATGTGTTTTTGTAATGTACATATAGTTTGAGAAACCATGTGGTGGTTTACCCATATTTGTGATGAATATTTGATTGTGTTTGACCTTGTGGTGCTCAAGTTTGAGTTTAAATTGAGTTTGTTTTAGTTTTGAGCAATTTGAGTTCAGAGCAATACTACCGACATGGTGAGGGCGGTAGTACCGAGATTATGGTACTGCCGGCCTTTAAGAGGTGGTAGCTATTTTCTAGAGAGTGTGCAATTTGGTTCAAGCCTTGGCGATACTATCGGCCTTGGAATGGCGGTACTACCAGATTTGCAGCACTACCATGTGCAGCGGTAGTCTTTTTCTAGGGTGTTATGTTTATCGTTGTGGTTAAGTGATATTTATTGCATATTTTGTTAAGCAATGCTACGTGACATTTTGCTTGTCTGTGATGGTTGCAGTACTTCAGAGGAAAGGTTTTTGAGAGAAGGGACCTCCTAGAGAAAGTGTAACATTCCATTTTTGAGCCTTTTCTAAAAATTTTGATGAATTTAAAATTCCTTTTTAGTGCAAGTAAATTAATTAAATCTAATTGTACAAGTTGAAATAGGTTCAAAATAATTTATTTGGGTCCAAATGCTTAAAAGTATTTTTGAGAATTTTTTTGAAATTTTTCCTAATTTATTTGCTATTTATTTTGTCCTTTTTGCTTTTTCTGGAATTTCCTAAAAAGAAAATTCTTTTCCCTTTTACGCGTGTGCCGTTTTTCCTCCCAGCCTGGCTCCTTTTCGATCCGTTCACCAAGTCCGGCCCAGCTTCCTTCAGCCCAGCTTTCGCTCTCTTAGCCCAGTCTGCTGCTCTCTCTAGGCCCAGCTGCCACTCTGCCTGATCTCCTTTCTCCCTGGGACGTCGCCCCGCTCCCCTCGGCCCAACACCACTCCATGGCCTAGTCCGCTGCTCCCTCCCCTGGCCCAACCTTACACAGCTCGGTCTGCGCCTGCGCCTGCGCCCATTGAAATGCAAGCCCCGCCTGTCAGCTGGTGCCGCTTCATCGGCAAAATTTCAAATACAGTCAATTTCGTACCGTATAATATCAATTTTGGACAACATATTGCCGTATTCTCCGAAATAGCAGTATAGTTTGATGTGGTGTGCCGGCTATGCATAGCCGGCATCCATACGCCGGCTATGCCATAGCCGCAGACACCACATGCCGGCTATGGCATAGCCGGCGCACCACATGCCGGCTATGCGGCGGTTCACGGCCGCGCGTCGATCGCCGCTTTGTTCCGCTTTTTTTGCTCGCATGCATGTTCCGCCGCTGCTTTCTTTTTTTGCTCGCATGCATGAATTATTGGTCGGCTACTCACATGCATCGCTTGCTAGCTGCGAAAGTTTCCGTGATTTGCTCCAACGCTACATAAGTAGAGGGAGGGAAGCATAAGTTTCCCATGATTTGCCAGCTCCTTTGCGTCCCGTCGCCAGCTTCTTTGCCTCACATGCATGCGCTTTTTGCTAATCATGCATGCGTGCCTGATCATTTTGTTTGCGGGTTGTCTCGCATCACGAGATAAATAGAGGGGAGGGAGGCGAACTCAAAGGCAAGGAGGAGGAGAAGCAGAGGAAGGAGGAGGAGAAGCACTCATGCATAAAAGCCAGAGAGGAAGAGGAGGAGCAGATCAAGAAGAAAGAGCCACCAAATAAGTTGGTAAGTACTTGTTTTATGTAATTGTAAATTTTATTCGTAATCACGTAGTTAGATTAATTAGCGTGGAGACGATACGTAAACTAGAGATGCTATTATAGTTAGTATATTAATTGTTGCCTCATTCGTGCATGTCATTTATACCTCATGTAGGTAATCTCCATTAGGGACTAACTAATTATAGTTTTGTTATTATTTCACATAGAAGCATACGTTATTGATGAACGAAAAACTATTAATTTGTAGACTAAAGTAGCAAGAAAAAAATCACGAGTAGGACCCAGAAAAAATCATGAGTAGGAGGAAGTATGTATGTGCAGCTCATTCATACCTCATGTACTTAATCTCCGTTAGGAACTAACTAATTATATTTTTTTATTTTTACATAGCAGCATACGTTTAGCGATGAACGAAAAACTTTTAATTTATGGACTGAAGTAGCAAGAAAAAATCACTAGTAGGATTAAGAAAAAATCACGAGTACAAGCAAGTATGTGTAGTAGATAAAATAGCACATTTGGTTATGTTATATAGTTAGATTAACTAGAACTACAGAATAATTAGGCATGAACTTAGTTGTGATGTGGCTAGTTAGATAAAATAGTTATGTTGTTAAATGTAAATGTTGTAATCAGAACTCATGAGCGTAGTGTTAGTAATTATTCATGAAAAAAAATTAATTTGCTCAGTAATTAATTTCAACCCTCGGTATAGTTAATTAGTTGTTATTTTTTGAAACATTTTTAGGTACCACGTGGCCGTTGCACCATGAATTTTCATATTTACTACGGTGAACGGCCTGTCATATTGCACGAGAGAATAGTCACAGTGCAAAACTGCGAACACACATATAGTTCAAGTGATAGTCCATTAGACTTGGAAGGCCTTAAATCACATGTTATGAGCGTGTTGCGTTTGAACCAGGAAACACACACAGTTTTTCTAGAGGCGGTGCGACCAAGGGTAGTTCCAAACAACAACGTCACTGTCCATACTTTGTTCGGACTGACAAATAATAAGGCTTGGTTATTGTATGCACGAAAAGCCACAGAGGGCGGGTTTCCGGCGGGTGTTTATGTAAACATATTGCCACTAGAGGCTAATGCCGATGCTGGGCCTAGCGGTGAAATTTTAGGCCACCAGGGAGAGGGAGAAGTGGGCCAAGGACATGTGGGGGAGGGTAGTTCGGGTGCACATGAAGAAGAAGCACTTCCTTCCGAGGTAGATGCGACATGTATGGATGATGAGGTCAGTGGAAGCGAGGATGAAGAGGGCATCGACAACGATGACCCACCTCAAAGAGTCCAAGATTCGTGGTAATGGCCTTCTCGAGTGTAGCATTACCGACTATAATAACTTAGCTATGTGGGGTACCGTAATGACATCCAGATTGGGAAACGGTTCCTCAAAGAAGTTAGAGCTAATCCATTTCATCAAGAATTATGTCATTCATCACTAGAAGGAGCACAAGTGTACCGTGTCGAAGCTCACCGAGTATGAGGTTAGGTGCACCAAGGCCCCTAATCGCCTTTTTCTACGTCCGTGCTCACCAAATTAAACACGAGCACTACTTTGTGGTGAGCCGAACACACCTCACACATGCACGGAGGAGTCGATCGTAAGTATGAGCCACGTGGTCGACGCTAGGTTCATTGCCCAACTAGTCGTGACCCAAGTTGGTTCAGATATTGACTATCACCAAATCGATTATGGAGCAAGTGCACAAGAGAACAGGATGCACATAGGTTACCTAACCGCGTGGCGAGCAAAGCGTATATGCTGAAGATGCTTTTTGGATCATTCAAGACTCATACAACTATGCCCCGAGGTTGCCGCAGAAGATATCAATGACCAACCTAGGGACTCGGCCGCAAATGGCGACGAGCCCGTTGCTTGAAGATGGTTCGATAAAGACTACTGAACGCTACCGATTAGGGTATTCTGGCTTTGACAATGCATTGAAGCTTTCAAGCATTGCAGTTCGCTATTTGTGTTGATGGCACATTTCGAGCGGGAAGTACTATGGCACCCTCATCGATCGCGATCACTACCGATGCAAACAACCGATAATACCAATTGCCTACGATATGTGGAGAGTGAGAACAACGATAGCTGGTTGTGGTTCCTCACTTTGGTCCGGACGCTGTCGTGGGGATAGACAGGAGTGTGTGTTGTGTCCGACCGCAATGCGTGTCTTCTCCACGCTTTAGAGGTCTCAGATGGCAGCCGAACCCGTCCGTAGCATGGGCCGATGTGGAGAGAAGGTGGTGCATGCGACACTGGTGCAAACCTATATTCACGGTACCATAACACCTCCCTAGTGAAGAAGTTCAAAGGGTTGTGCCTTCGTAACCACCGCCAAGTTTCGTGAGATCTGAGACAGTTGAACGAGACCACTAGGAAAATGATGGAAAATCAAGAACACAGGAGGAGCAGATTGCGATGCGCAAATGGTGGGAGGGCAAACCGTTTTAATCATGATCATCGCACCTTTAGCCAATGGATAGCGTGGAAGCCACGAGCGTTGGTCCCTAATGCACGACACAAAGTGGTGCAAGGTTAGTTGCATCTATTAATTTATGAGATTAACTTATTCTAAGAGTGTTGGACCCATTCGTGATAAACTTTATGTGTTTCTTCGTTAGGTACACCATTATGACGACGAACATAGCGAAGCCTTCAACAATGTCCTCAAGGGCGTTCGTGGGCTTCCGTTATGTGCCATAATAGAGCCGACGTTCTGAGCAATGCCAGACTATTTTCGAGATCGCGTCGTGTCACGGCCGCCAATGTAGCACTCAATTCTCAACCAAGGCGGAGGAGATCATCAAGAGTAGGAGGAGCAAATCTGTACGTACCGCACGAGGGTGTATGACCTCAGAACTATATATTTGAGGTAATGTGCGCCGAGGTACCACTCACTATAGCCACGGTGACACCGCCCAAAGAATGTACTCTAGGCACCGAGGAGGTGGTGTGCTCGTGCAATAAGCCAAAATCGCATCATATCCCTTGCTCCCATGTATTCGCGGCTTGCAGGATATGGGAGGAACGATGCATCTCAATACATATCGTCAGATTACACAAGAGAGGCCCCGAGGAACACTTGGCGCCCCAAGATGAGTTCCTTCAATATTGGTACGAAGTTACAAGTCCATCGACGGGCCTTTATGGGTACCTTATCCGCTAACACGACGCAAAGAGCACGGGAGGCCCAGAGGAACAAGAATGCATGGTGATATGGATGCAATCTGATGCCGCGGCAGCGCAGAGGAAGTGCAAGATTTGTAAGCGAGTGGACATGATCGGAGGACATGTCCTAATAAGCGATGAGACGGTTTAGTAATTTTAGTATTGTATGGTATGGTATTGTGTTGTGTTCGAATCGGATTTCTTATGTGTTGTATTGCACCGCCTTGTTTAACATCTGCTATGCCCCTAATTGTATATGCTATCTTGTTGCACCGATGATTTCATTGCACTAACCTATGCAGTGGTATTATCAAGATGGCTACGGTGGCCTTCCCGAGCTTCTTCAGCACCGATACGATGATCAGCATCGTGGGAGGATGATTTTCACGGGCACGCAGGTTAGTACTGTTGTATTTATTGAGGTTAGCACTGTTGTATTTATTGTTTCATATTACGAGTTTACATTGTAACCATGGATTGTAACATGATCGTGTCCTTTTGCAGCTGGGTCCATTGCGTGCTCGAGTCTTCCACAAGATCAAGGCATTAGACCCCCGTTTCTATAGGTGCCTAGCACGAGTTGGACTACTCCCATTCGCTCCTTTTGATGGATGGGACTATGGAGCCATTACCGCAGGTGGGGTGCGACACACAACTCTCCCCGCAATAGATGTGTCCCTGGTGACTGCGCTGCTAGATAGGTGGCGCCCCGAGACGCACATCGCCCACTTTTCCTTTGGAGAGATGACGATAACTTTGAAGGATGTGGCTATGATTACCGGGTTGCCGATCGAGGTTGCCCTTAGTGAGTAGGCGGCCACGAAAGGATGAGTGGAGGAGTACGTGCAACGAAGGTAAACATATATGTCATTGCCGCTACGACGTAATAGTTTGTGCTACGAAGTTAACCTCACATTCAATTGTTTCATGCAGGTGTTTGGTCGTATGCGATTCGTGAAAGGACCACGGCCTCTCTTTGAAATGGTTTCATGAATTGCCGAGTGTGGGCCATGTCCCGAGGGCGCGATGAGGTCACTATTTCAAGGCACCTGGAGGTGTACCTTTATGATTTATTTGGAGGGGTAATGTTCTGCAACGCAGCGGGGGACTATCTCGAGCCACACCTCATCCTGTTAGCGCGTGATCTTGCCACGCAACCGAATGTGGTCCCACAATATAGCTGGGGTTCCGCTGTGTTAGCAGCAACCTACAGAGGACTGTGTGATGCTACCCATCGGGCCACCGCGAAGGGGTCAATGACAGGTTGTTTCCACCTAGTACAGCTGTGGAGCTGGGAGTATCTTCCTATCTCTCGTCCTAGGGTGGAGAAGGCTATGTACCCAAAGGATATCTCCCAGGACGTGCCTGAGGCCATGAGGCCGACGATGGGCTATAGGTGGATCCATGCTAGGTTGCGTTGGAGCCACCTCCAGGAGCACAGAAGCTACCCAGGCGCTGGTAGCGATCTTGACTCGCTGAGTTCCGAGCACGTGAGTTGGGATCCGTGGACACAGGGGAGATTTGCCGAGATCGCAACGGGCGCACGCATCTCATCGTTCTGTGTACAGGATGAGCACCTATGGATGACTACATGCTTCATTTTATACCAGAATTCTGTAGAAGTATACTCCCCTGAGCGTGTACAGCGACAATTCGGATACCGGCAGGTAGTCCCGGTCCCCCCACCACGGGACGCAGGCAAATCACACTTGTAAGTTTAGTACAATCATACTGCATTACTACATTATGATCATTATTCGTTTTGTCGGCCATAACCCTTCATACTTCGCGCGAGGAGTGCAAAGGAACAGAGGAACGTTGGATCGGTCCACCACACATCGTGACTACATATCGCGGTGGAACGAAAGCAGTCAAGCTTCCGCCAGAGTCCCTACGGGCCGACGACCCTTCCTCGATCGGGAATACTTCTCGTGGTACCGTTCCTCGCACACGCGCCACTCTACTCGGGTCACGTGGAAGATGCACCAAGACCATTCCCGAGGACCGCTCCTGCAGACTTCACATCCTTGTTAGTACTTTGATGCATGCAATCCTTTCAATTTGTCAAAAACAATACATACTTACACGTGAACCTCGTTTTGTAGTCGCAGGAAGCGTACGAGATGCACAGTATGGTAGACCGTGCAATGCGTGATTTAAGGTGAGTCCTCCTCGGTTCACCACAGGAGCGACCTACAAAGGTACTTCACGAGAGGAGGGTCAAGTATATATTTATATTCCATGCTATCTATATCAAGTTCTTAATATGATGTACTACAATATACGTTGTCCTATTGCCCAATGCACAGATACTTCCGGAGCAAAGGGTCACGTTGGTTTCGCTATCCGTTCTTTTCTCGGATTCGCACTCACGCCAAATAGGGGTACGGTTCGGTTATGGATCCCTCACGTGCCTCCCAGGCCAGGCACTCGGTGGATGCGCGTTCATCACGGAGTGCTCGTGCCTCCCATGGCAGGCACTCGGTGGATGCCCGTTCATCACGGAGTGCTCGTCCGTCCACAGCTCGCCCATCCACAGCTCGTGCGCACGACTATCAAGATCCTCAGGTTCCCGTGACTTACTAAGTTCCATGTATAGTTTCGTTTTCTCAATTCAAGGCAACTGTTGTTAAATACTCTACTTTGTAACGTAACTCATTACATTTCTTAACTACAGCAGGACTACGACGTCGCTGACTACCCACATGTGATGCAACCAACATATGATGCAAGCCATCAAGATGGAGGTGAGCACAGCGGCGGTGATGACGCTCAGGTTGAGGCTGAGCATACGCCACATTGGAGTGAGGATCATGCTTTCAACTGGGCTGGAATGGAGCAAGCGACTTTCACTGACCTCCTCAATTGTGGACAATGGATGCCTACGGGGTGAATCTCACAATGGCAAAGCAGATCAAGATGAGACTCACCCAAAGAGATCCCATGCAAGACATCGACAATGACCACGCTTCTCCAGAGGACCTGTCTTGCTGGTGGACCCAGAACGCTTGACCGGTGCTAACTACACCTTCGGGGGCTTCGACGCAAAGAAATTGATGAGGACACGGAGAGCGCCCCACGCGGGTGGCCCTCACAGTGTCAAGGGACTTAGGACGACGAGGGCGCCTAGTAACTACACCCCTGACCAAGTTATACGCCACCGTGGTAGGGGTGGATGAGTGTACATTTCTTTTTGAGACTGCAAAACACCGGCGAAGATGATGCATAAAGTACCAACCTTAAGAGTCAGTCAGACAATCCCAGATATCGCAGGTAGGTTGGGTATACCAACACGCCTTTGTATTTCTTCTCGCCTCTTCTTTTGGGACTTCATCATGTTAGTAATCTGAAGTAATCCCAGCAGATTACTAACGTGATGAAGTCCCAAAAGAAGAGGCGAGAAGAAATACAAAGGCGTGTTGGTATGAGACTTTTTCCTGTTCTTTTGCATGTAGTTTTGTTCTTACTTCAATTTGATGCTCTGCAACGCTGCTGAATTTGAACAAACACCAAGAAACCTCCACGATGTGTTCACCCAGGCTTGCACGATATACCGGATTGTCTACAACCTGAGTCTTAAGGTTGGTACTTTATGCAGCCAAAATCTTTTGCTCCCACATTTCACCAAGAGAGAAGCATCTCGAGAATGCAAATACGCCCCGAAATGCCGCTATGTTGAATAAGATTGAATGTGATGATGGTTGTGTTGAATAAGATTGATTATCTAAAGATCTCGCTACAATGTCTTCTTTTGGTTTGAGAGATTGATATATATATTATAACTACAAATGTCAGAGATCTGAAATTTAAAGTTATTCACTGTTACTATATGGTCATAGGATGATTTCTTGCCTTGCGGCAACACCGACTAAGACTTCTACTTTTACTATTCACATATTACTATGTCGATTTATATTATCATTTAGGTTTTTCCATAAACGTATTTTATTTGATAATTAAGTAGTAATTAAGATATTTTAACATAATTTGGTTCTCCATATATTGAAGTAACTTTCGACCAATTCCTCTAGAGTTTGTGTTTAGACGAGCTATTTTATAAGTCATCAAGAGGCTTAAGTGATAACGATTCTGTGCTGATGTGATCATTTGGGGTCTTTCTTCCGATTGATTAATACGCAAATGGAGTTATAATTAACATATTTTTCTAGATTAACGAGAATATGTATCGACAATGATCCTACACTATTTTCTCATAACTTTATGTTTATATGTGATATTTTACGGACCGTCGAAAAGGCTTAATGACCACTTTTTAGCGCTATTATGTTCAGTTTTTCTTTCTTCAGTTGCGACTACACCGAAAGGGATAATCTAACCATTTTTCAAGGGTTATTAGGGAATATCCCTAAGAGTGTTTTAAAGTTGATTCCGCGATGTTTCTCATTTGTTCAAGGTGTTTTTCTAATGAATAGTGATTTAGGCTTAATATGCGCTTAACTCAAAGTTTATCAAACTGATGTTATTTTTGCATGGTAAGCTAGGGAATATCATTTCAAGGTCATGGAAGTTGGTTTTGTCGAATTTAAGGTCCGTTTGCTAAAGTTACGGCTATTTGTTCATTTTACCGATTGCATGTTTGGCTAATGAGCAAATAGGGCAAAGTAATGAAGAGTCTAAATATTTTTGTATATTTGTGATCTATGCTATCCCAGAAGTTACGGGCCCCGAACACACAATGCGGTTACGGTCCCCGCCACGTGGCGCAAGGGCGGGCGCCATGAGGACAACCAAGACGTGTCACGCTTGGAAAAAGAGGAGGGCCGGGTCGCCGTGCACGGTCACGCTCAGAAAAAAAAAAAGAGGGGGTCGGGGCCGCGCTTTGCTTTTTGCGTCCGGATGATTCCCTCTCATGCAAAATCACTGGTAAAGCCAACACTGGTGGAGACACGAGTAAGCCAATCGAGCACGGGCCAAGGTAATTTGCATGCGAGCGAGCCAAGTGTTGAACGTTTCGGAAACTGGCCCCGGTAATGTCTTGTCCTGGCCGAAAGCAATAGACAACGGTGAATTTTTCACGCATGCATGCTCTCCTGAAGACACTATAAATGAGGAGGTCGCTATCCGAGAAACTCCATCCTTACGAACCCCGTAGTCTTATTTTTGGAGAGCTCATGAGAGTCTTATTTTTGGAGAGATCGGCTTCGTTGAACATTCTTCCCTAACCCGCAATCCTTCCCCAAATCGAAGAGCTTACATGGCGATCCTCGAGCTCAAGTGGTCCCTGCTACGGGAGGACGACGACAGGGCTCGTTGATAAACCGTCCGCGATGCAATTCCAAAATCTTCGAGCGCATGTCCAAAACTCCTCAAACCTGTGCCGATTCTTCTTCAAGTGCACGAAAAACAATGAGGCAAGTTCTCCGACCTTTTCGTTGTTACCATGTTTCAGACTAAGCCCGAAGTTTCTTCCGTGAAATCACCAGCATTAGGTCCCAACAGTGTACTTTCGGGCTTGGGAAGAGGACTACCGAACTCAATTGCACAAAACGAGAACCATTATGCCAAGTCAGGTCGAAGCAATTCCAATTGCTCCACGGCAAGCTTCCCCCCCTCCGCCGCCGCATCTAGACCCTATGTACACCGCGAACAATGGATGCGATGAACCACAATGCCTATGCTCCTGCCACTACAAACACGGTCTAACCGAGGAAGTGTGTGAGGCGCGGGAGAGGCGCCTACAAAAAGTCAGGGACCAAGGCCTCGTAGCTAATCCCGACTATGAAACGACAGTGGAATGTTCGTTCCCTTCCTGCGGATGTCTATGCCACTTTGTCCATCTCTATTAGAGTTAGTTACATTAGCTCAAGCATTATCACTGTATTTCCTAATAGCCTATGTTATCTTTTTCATTCAATAAAGTTCACTGCAGCCAACAACTAGCCAAAATGGTCACAAATGGATCTGAAAAATTTATCATGAAAACCTCAATGCAATTTCTACCTTTGGTTAAAATGTCATAAATTAATAATATAATTTAAGACTTTTACAAATTTACAAGAAATTAGGAGCAGTCACTGTTGTCAGAATATTAATAATTTTTGTTAAACCATTTTAATCCCAAAATTTTACCAGGCATCAAAATCTTTAAGATAATATGTAATTTGCATTCTTTTAATGAAAGGAAATGTTAATTATAACAATAAGTAAATAGGTAATCTATTGCAATTAAAGTTAAAATAATGCCAAACCAAATTTAAAACACTTCTAGAGTTGCATCATGCTGATGCCTGAAAAATGATTCAAGAACCATGTATAGTGTAGTCGCAAACTAAAAATGAATCTTGACCGATTTAGTGTTCGCATTGTCATCATTTAGACTAATTCAACAAAGAAATAAAATAACTCGTCTAAATGATAAAATCAGTGAAACTAGTTTAGAATCACTGTACAAAGTTCATACTACCATATTCTGGAAAAAAATCTTAATTATAACTTACTTTCCATTTAAATCAAGCTAGTTCAAAACCCTTAATCGTTAACCGCATTTATTCACGCTTTGGCCGATTCCAATAGTGTAAACGCTACAATGCCACGTAAGCCTTTTCAAGATTAATATAAAGTCTCGCCTAAATCATAAAAGTTATGAAATTAGCTCAAGAGTGCTCTCCAAAGTACACCACGCTTATTACTTAAAAGATAATCTCATTTCATTGTGATTTGCATATTAATCTTAATAGCTTAATAACCCTAAGTAATCACATTACTTTAGACTATATCTCACATATGAATGAATGAACTTGAGTATAAATGAGGAAATCAATGATTAAGTTATTTGTATCACCAGAACCTTCTCGAATATCATGAAAATGAGCGCAGAGCATTTCAATATTGGATGTCTTTCAAGTGGTTTCAGCTTTGTATCCGTATTTTCATGTATGGTTTTCGACTTAGTCCGTCACTACGCTTATGTACCCTCGACGCTCAAGCACTACAAGAATCGGGCGCCCTACGAACAATACAAGGACGTCCGACCGTACGAAGGAGGGCTTGCTCCTAACTATGGCTATGACGATGATGACGATGACTTCGTGTCACCACCATCTCGACGCTCAACTACTACCAGAGCTGGCCGTCTCATCTAACAATACAAGAGGACGCTCGACCAACGCCGCAGAGGGCTTACTCGTAACTATGGCGATGAAGATGACGACGACGACTTCGTGTCACCACCACCCCGACGCTCAAGCACTACCAGAGTTGGCCGCTCTACTAACAATACAAGAGGACGCTCGAGTAACGCTGCAGGAGGGCTTACTCGTAACTATGGCGATGAAGATGATGACGACGACTTCGTGTCACCACCACCCCGACGTTCAAGCACTACCAGAGTTGGCCGTTCTACGAACAATACAATAGGACGTTCGACCAACGCTGCAGGAGGGCTTACTCGTAACTATGGCGATGAAGATGACGACGACGACTTCGTGTCACCACCACCCCGACATTCAAGCACTACTAGAGCTGTCCGTTCTACGAACAATACAAGAGGCCTATTCCGACAACCATAGCCTTCGAATGTATGGTTTTCTGAGTTAGTCCTTCACTGGAGTTATGTACCCTATGTTGTATCCCAGCTTTACGGATGTCTTTCAAGTGGTTTCCAGCTTTGTATCCGTATTTTACATGTTAAGGTGCTTTAATTAGAACATTTCCGTGTGATTGAGGTCGCATTACCAAAATTTTTAATGGCATGATTCACCAGATACAAAATTGAAAAGGCATTGAGGCTGCAGCAGTGTTATCCACTCGGTCCGAAAAGGCTCGAGGTCGCAGCAGTATTTTCTAGTCGCCTCGAAAAGACTCGACATTGCAAAGGTATTGTCTACTCGGCTACCGAAAAGACATTGACGCCAAGAAGGTGTTGTCAAGTCCGCCTGAAAAAGCTCTGAGGCTGCAGTGCGTTGTCAACTCGGCCTGAGAAACCGTGGGACACAGTGCTGGGACGGAGGCTTATGTGCTTCTTGTTTGCTCTCCGAGTGCCCCTAAGCCCTATATAAGAAGGGACGATGTGTTCTAAGAAGCACAGGAGAAGAGGAACAACCAAGGTGAGGAAGTCTCTAAGATATATCCGTTCATTTTAGGTGAGGATCAAGACAAAATGCCGAGGCGCAAGTTCAAAGGAAAGGGCAAAGCAAAAGAAGAGGGAGGCTCTTCGACCTTGCACAAGATAGCGCATCAAGATCTCTTCCTACCGATCGGGGTTGTCGACCGATGTGTTTGTGCAGAGATCCTTGTAGGCTTGTCCGCCATACGAAGCTTCCAACTTGGAAGAGGCGGTATTGGAAGTGCCGAATCCATTTAATTCGACCCTCCGGAGAAGGCCCTAAGCTTCGCCTCATGGTAATAATCATACGTGTTTCCTAATATTTCTACATGGAACTTTCCTAATTTTTGTTTCATGAAGTCGCCTCCCCATCGTGTGAATTTGAGAAGTGGTACGACGAGGAGATCGACCGAGGACCAAAGGCTCTTGATGAAGAGTTCGCAAGCGGACCAGAGGAGCAGCTTCAAGCGGAGCGTGACGCCAAGACGCGAGGAGGCACGCCGCAAGGAAGCGGAGGAGAAGGAGGCCGAGAGAGAAAGGAAACGAGAGAGGGCACGTCGTGCCAGAGAAGCCCCACCGGAGGCATGGGAGAAGGGGAAGTGGCCTCGATGCACTCAGTAGACGTCATGTTATATGCTAGCCTACCTTATTTTCCGCAGTAACTTCTGAGTTGACGTCATGTTATATGCTAGCCTACCTTATGTTAAGCCGTAATAAAAAAATGTAGCCTACCTTATTTTCCGCAGTAACTTCTGAGTTGAGAATCACCCTGTCTCTTATTTTCCGCAGTAAATTATATGAATTTCTTCTATATCTTCTTGTTGTATCCCAATTATATTATTCTCGCAATTATTATGAAACTACATAACTTAAAAAAATTCCCTTAAACACTTCAAAAAACCCATTGTGTCATGAAAGTATATAAAAATCTCGACGCTCAACCAATGCAAAAATTTCTCACTCGTCGAGTCGGAAATGTCTTATTCAACCAGTCCGACCGGAAAAGGTTATCACGCACCGAAATAAAATACGGAAAAATGAAAATTAAAATTCTCGAACAAAAATATTTCTGATAAAAATATTCAACCCTAGTTGACACATGAAATTATCGCCCGTCCGACCGGAAAATCGACCCATGTATACAGAGAGACCACTTTTGCAATTCTGAACGCGCGGAGGCTAGTTTCGAATTTACAAAACGCATGAGGCCAGGACAATAAAAATTTCGCGAAGCGCAGACGGCGCGGGCCCGCCATAGCCGCAAGACGCAGCGCCGGCTTATGCCATACCCGGACGTGGTGCGCCGGCTATGCCATACCCGGCATGTGATGTGCCGGCTATGGCATAGCCGGCGTGTGGTGTGCCGGCTATGCATAGCCGGCATGCCACGTGCCGGCTATGCACGCCATTTCTGCAAATACGGTACACTGTTGTCCGAAATTGATATTATACGGTATAAAGTTGTCTGTATTTGAAATTTTGCCCGCTTCATCTTCATGTCGTCCCCGCGGAGGACTCCGCCGTTGCGCACCCACCGCTGTGAATCTCACACCTGTCATGCCATATCCGGGCCGATCTCGTTGACCTCCGCGCTTATAAAGGCCACCACACCCGCTCCACTCCTTTTCCTTCAGTTTGCCACACGGAGGCACCGTCAAACTGAAGCCCAAGCTGTTGTTTTTTGCCATTGTGACCTTCGATTTTCCCCGTTGTCGATCTTTGTTGCCGATAAGTTTTCGTCACCGTCGGCAGTACCATCAAGTTCCCTGTCGCACCTGCTCCGTTTTGCCCCTAGCCTGGCTTCGGCTCATCACGTTTTTGCCTCGTCCAAAGCCTTCTTCCCCCACTCCAATGATTGCGCAGCTATTGTGCTGCAGTTGTGCTTGCCGCCATCACCTCGCCACGTCTCAACAATCCAATCCGCCTTGCTCCCTCTGATGTGCGTCACACAGACGCACTCGATCGAGCCGCATCGGCCACGTAACCGCATTGGTTGCGCCACGTCAGTGGCTGCATGGCAGTCTCATCACTGCCACATGGCATACCACGTGTGCCCTAAAGCCACCGTGTGGCGTCCATGTCAGCGTGGCCCGCCACGTCGCGCTTGGTCCTCTCGTTGGACACGGCTTACCGTGGACCGAGCCATTGATGCGTGGGCCTCGCACGCCAGTTGGCATTTCTTTTTTTCCTATTTTCTTTAATTCCAAAATTTTGGCCAATCGCGTTGCGCCAAGTGTCACCCCTTCCTTTTTTTCTAAATTTTTTATCTAAGGATCTTTCAAGAGCCCATTCTCTTTTGTTCGAGCTTTGATTTCGATGATTCAAATTTCTAAATTTATCTAAATTCAAGATCTATCTTCTAGTACCATTCTTTTTAATTTTTAATTTTTATTTTAATTTATTTTATTTATTTTTTCTTATTTCACGTGTAAACTACAGTGTCGAAGCTCAGCCAAATCAACAGATAGAGGTTGAACTAGCAGGAGGAAGTGAAGGCAAGTTTTCCTTGAACATGTTGACCCCAAATTTTATAAAATGTTTATATTATTTTAAATACTGCATGTTTACTTTTATGCAATATACTTTAAGTATAGTTTTAAAGTCTAGTTAAATACCGGAATTTGTTTTACCCTCGTTGGCAGTGATCATGTTGAACCTTTGTCACCCTAGCTAGTTTTAGCCATAAGATTTAATTATGGTTAGTAGAGTAGCATGGGACGGTAGAATTAGAGATGGCAATTGGACCCGTGGGTTCGGGTACTCGCGGGTTTTGCACCCGATTGGTCGGGTTCGGATTTTAACTTTTACCCACGGGTTCTTCGGGTCAGGTACCTGAAATGGGTTCAGGTCAGGTTTGGGTTCTAATTTTCACCCACAGGTACCCACCGGGCACCTGAAATACCGCTTTATACCCATCTGCACTGTCAGTTCCGTACCACCGGTTTGGGGTCGGGTTTGCACCACGGTTCGCTCGAGTTTTGGGTTCGGGTTTCTTGTCGGGTCGGATTTTGTAAAACCCACACCCATCCCAAATTTATTGCCACCATACTACACAAACCCGCTTGCAATTGTTGATTTCGGTACCACCGTTCGCTTCGTATAGTTTTTACTCGATAGCACATTCGGGTTCGGGTCGGGTTTTTCAATTCAGGTTTTGGGTCGGGTCGGGTTTTGTAAAACCCGCACCCGATCCGTTGCCATCTCTAGGTAGAATTGCTTAGTCCAGCTTAAATGTTTTGATATTATGCTATTATGGAAATCATTTCAATCATTGTTTAAATTTATTTGTGAAGTTACGACAATTGGTTTGTTGCTATTATTTAAATAAAATAAAGTGGAAAAAATAGTTTAGTCCGGAGTAGAAGGATGTTTGGCGGGTGTAGGAAGCACGAGATCTTATAAAGTGAATGTTCCGCCTGAGTCAACTAAGGACCAAAGCGTGTATTGCCATGGACCGAACACTACCGTACAATCACAAGTCTATACAGGTACAACCTGACTAATTAATTTGTGTGTCTCGTTATTGGCTTCGGTAGTTAGTGGAATGTGGGTGTCGGATAGAGACAGGTTTTTTGTTGGGATCGGATTTCCAAATCCGAACCCGCTGTGTATACCCGTGCTAGTCCAGGAAAAGCTAGCACACACAGTGAAAAACAGTGATGATAACACAATCATATCACGAATCAAATAACATTTATTAAGCAGAAAGAATTAGCCTTATGGCCAAATTATTACAAATAAACCAGCCTCATAGCTTGAGTTCAATAAGAAGCATCGAAAATAAAATAGTAGCAGTAGAATGAGCCAATCCATATGCCCAACAGGCAATCGACTGGGGTACGCGTCCTAGTAGTCCGGATCGCCTTCATCATAACCACAAGCATAGAACTCGTAGTCACCTTCACTTTCAAAGACACTCCTCTGTGGAAAGTTGGGAAGTTGCAAGGGTGAGTACAAAATGTACTCCGCAAGTCTTGGAAACATAATGCATGATAACTATATGCATGGCTAAACAAGTGAAGGCATAATATGGTTCATTTGGCGTAAAGCAGAATTTAACTTTAAATACCAATAGTAATTTTGTAAAGCAGTATTTAACCAAAATGTAAGTAAATAGTAATTGAATTTGATGTAACAGCTACATAGGTTCCAACCACCTTACTGGCTCCAACCGCCAAACCATAATCCAAGAGTTCCAACCACTCACGGATTCTCAAACCATCATTTCATTTAAACCAAATCCAGAAAATCTTCAATGTGCTAGCGTACCTTGCTTGCTCTTGACCGTGGGCACAGCTACTTAAGTAGTTTTAACTCTGCAGAGTGTGTACAACTTTACCCACAAGACATGATCGGCTCTTATTGCTATGCAATTAATACACTTCCTTTGGTGTGTCGGCAGAGAGATCATGACAAGGCCTTTACAATACACGACCCCGCTACTAACTTCGCCCGCTAAGGTTTCACCGCTGTTAGGGTTCTAGTCACCCAGTACAGAAGCCCCCTCTTGCGCCTTACGAGTGTCTACATCCGGCACCCACATTCAACCAAATGGCGAAGCCAATAATGAGACGCACAAATTAATTAGCCAGGTCGTACCCATATAGACTTGTGGTTGTACGGTAGTGCTTGGTCCATGGTAACACATGCTTCGGTCCTTAATTGATTAGGGCGGAACATCCACTTTACAATGTCTCGTGCATCCAGCACCCACCCAACATCCATCTGCCCTGGTCTAAGCCATTTCCACTTTAATTCAATTAAATAACAGCAGCAACACCAATTGCCACAATCTCACAAATAAGTCTAAACAATGTTTGAAAGGTTTTCCAATATGGCATAATACCGACACGTTCAAGCAGGACTAAGCAATTCTACCGTCCCATGCTACACTAATAGTTATCATCAAATACGGTAGCTAGTATCACCTAGGGTGTCAAAGGTTGTCATGATTAAAGTCAATGAGGGTATAACAAATCAAGAATTTAGCTAAACCCTAAAACTGCATTTAAAGTACATTACGAAAAATAATAAGCATGCATAATTTAAAACAACATAATGTTTTCATAAAATTTGGGATCAACATGATCAAGGAAGACTTGCCTTCGATGACTCCTGCTGGTTCTACCTCTGCCTGATGGTTTGCCTGCGATTCAACTGCATCGTCTACACGTGAAACGAGAACAAATAAAGAAAACAAATTCAAACAAAATTCAAAAATTAAAATGAATGGTACTGGAAGGTAGATCATGAATTTAGAAATTTGAATCACTGGAATCAGAGCTCGGACGAAGGAGAACGGGCTCCTAGAAGTCTCTCGGGAGAGAGAATCAGAAAGATCAGAAAGGGTGACACGTGGCAGCTTGTGATTGGCTGGGAATTTCGGATTTTCGGGAAAATCAGAAAAAGAAATCAGAATTTCACCGACACGTGGGGCCTATATGTCCGCGACACGGCTCACGGTGGACCAGGAGCACCGAGAGGACATTCGGGATGACGTGGACGCCACGCGAGCGGCTAGGGCTGATGTGGCATCGATGTGGCAGCCACGTGGCTGGTGACGCGACGCAGGCACAAGAACCGAAGCGACGCTGACTGGGCGGGGACATGAAGCTACGTAGAGTTGACCGAGCGGCCACGCGGTACTGACATGGCACGGCGGCGCTGATTGGGCACGGTCCATGCGGCGATCATCCGTTGAGCCCGAGGAATCGGACGACGGTGAGGCATGGCGCGGGCGACTGGAGACGTGGTGCGATCCAAGGTGTACAGTGAGATCGAATGGCCAGGAACCGACGAGGTGGGTCGACGGCGAGGGCATCGGCACGAAGTCACCGGAGGTGGAGGAGATGACACGACAATCGGCGAGGAAGGGCGGATCGGACTCGACTCGGCACGGATCAGGAAGAGGGCAATGTGGCGGGCTTGAAGGTGCAACCCATCACGTTGGAGACTCACCGACGCAGAGAAAATGGCGGCGGAAGGCTTCGGGCACGGCGGCGAACTTTGGCGAGGGCGTGGGAGCAAACGGCGGCGTCTCGTGCGACGAGAGCTAGGGCAAAATGGGCGGCGCGGAGAGGCAAACCTCAGAAGGGGTGCGGCGGCGGCTTAAATAGCCTCGGGAGGTGCGTAAAATGCGGAATTCGAGGGCGGCGATGGCTAGGGTTTCGCCCGGGCTGGCGGCGGCGGCAACGATGACGTGGAGGCATCCAGGGCGTCCACGGGCGATGATCCAACGACGCACAATACACGGCGACGCGGGCGAGGAACGGGCGTTGGATCGGGATCCAACGCCTGTGCTCTAGGGTTTCTACAACGAGGCAAAGCTAGGCTGTGAGCCGGGCCGACGCGGAGAAGGGAGGCCGGGCCGAGAGGAATAGGAGGTGGGCCGCGCGACGGGAATAGGAGCGGGCCGGGCGGAAGGATTCGGCCCAAGAGAGGAAAGAGAAAATTAAACTAATTTCTGAATTTAAGAAAATCCCTAAAATTCAAATAAAAGCAAATAAATAGCAAATAAATTCAGAAAAAATCTCCAAAAATACAAAAAAATTCCTTGAAGCCCAAGGAACCCAAAAAAACTAGAAATCTTTAGTTCGATGGATATATTAGTCAAATTAAATCCTTTTGCTATTGAAAAATTCAAATTAAGTTTGAATTAATTCGAGGAAAATGCAAATGGTTCATTTTAAAATTCAGACACTCAGAAACTCAAATTTTGGAATGTTACATTTTTCCCACATGGCGCAAGAGGGGGCTTCTGACTGGGTGGTTAGAACCCTTCTATAGTGAAACCTTAGTGGATAGGGTTAATAGTAGGACTGTATATTGTAAAGGTCTTATCATGATCTCTCTACCAACACACCAAGGGAAGCGTGTTAATTGCATGGCAACAAGAGACAATTATGTCTTGTGGATAAAACAGTACACACTCTACAGAGTTAAAACTATTTAAATAGCCGTGCCCACTATCAAGGGTAGGCGAGGTACGCTTGCACATGGTAGATTTTATGGTTTTGTTTTAAATAAAATTATGGTTTGGGAATCCGTGAGTGGATGGAACTCCCGGATTGTGGTTTGGCGGTTAAAGCCAATCAGTTAGTTGGAACCTGTTTAGATGTCATATCAAATTCAATTACTGCGATTACATTTTGGTTAAATGATGTTTTGTGAAATTACTAGTTGTATTTAAATTTAAACATTGCTTTATGCTAAAAAAAGACATATTATGCTTTCAATTGTTCAGCTTTACATATAGTTATCATGCATTATGTTTCCAAGATTTGTGAAGTATATTTGTGCTCACCCTTGCAACATCCCAACTTTCCACAGAGGACTGCGCAGAAGCTGAAGGTGACTACGAGTTCTTTGCTTGTGGTTACGACGAAGGCAATCCGAATTACTAGGATGCATGCCCCAGTCAATTGCCTGTTGGGCAAATGGATTGGTTTATCATGCTGCTGATATTTCGTTTTTACTGCTACTTTATTGAACCCAAGTCATGAGACTGTTTATTTGTAATGATTGACCATATGGTCAGTACCTTTCAAGTTTTAATATTATTTGAATCGTGATATGGATGTATTGTCATCACTGTTTCCATTGTGTGTGCTAGCTTTTCCTGGATAACACAGTTTTACACAAAGAGTTCGTATTTGGAAATCCGGTCCTGAAAAAAAGAGAGGAGAGTCTTTAGGTGTATGTGTGTGTTCTAGAGAGAGCTCTACCCTCCTGTGGAGAGGCTTTATGATCATTCATCTGAAAATGAAATAGAAATCAAATTCATGCTCATGTTCTTGCTCAAGTTTTAGTCTCCCTTCTTTCTTGAGTTTTTGATGTCGTTTTGGTTTCTTTCTTTCTTTCTTAATATTTTGTTGCCAAGGATGAAAAATTGATGGATGAATCCTTTGTAGATCATATTCCAATCATCTAGAAAAGTTTCAACACAATCTCCAAAGTTTTCTCAAGAAACCGATTTTTGGCATGAAAAGGAAGGATTTGTAGTAGATCTTGTTCTTGCATATTTAAGGCCTGTTTCTTTGTTGTTATTACTTGTTGTGACATGTGAGAAATCATCTTTATCATTAAATCCCCAAAAGCAAGCTCAGATTGAAGTTTGTGGTTTTGACCCGATTTTGGTGCAACCTTCTTTAGTTTAAAAAAATGTTAGAACTTTGGCATTGATCTATTTGATTGATGCTTGGAATTGTTCTTGACATCAATAAGAAGGTGCATGCAAAGTTTCACGGATTTTGGATCAACCAACCAAAAGTTACATTGATTCTTGGTTTTGAAATTGTGCTAATTTTACTGTCCATCCATAGTACCAGATCCTAGGCTACGATAGTACCATTTTTACTATTTATTTCGGTACTATTGAAATCCGAACTACGGTAGTACCATCCCTGGATGATTTTCTCTGAAAATGTATTTTTCTGTTGCTTTTTGATGAAGTGAGTTTTTTAGTTGTCTCTTCTTGTCTAGTAAGTAGAGGGAAAATTTTTTGTTGATCATTCACCCCGCTTTGATAGCCTATCTCAGTCCCACACAATTTAATTTAGTCAAATCTTTAATATGAAGCAAGACTTAAATTGTTTTACAATTATATTTGAACACTATTTTCCTACAAAAACAAGGATTCCACCTATATATACCTATACTAATTAGGTACTTTGAAGAAGCTCCCATGTTAACCAGAAAGATCTAGTCATCTATTTATTGGGTCCGAGTTATAATGGTTTAGATTAAAAAAAGAGTCTATGTCAAGTACAATATAAATTAAGAAAAATTCAAAATAAAAAATTAAATAAATTAGCAATCTGACCTCCATACTATTTTCAAAGTAAATTCAAATAAATAAAATTCTAAATAATAACTAAATAAAATTAGCAAATTAAAACGATGAGTCTATCTCAGGTACAAGCCAAATTAAGTAAACTAAAATTCAGAATAAAAAACGAAAAAAAATTAGCAATCTGACTTCCATGCGATTTTCAAAGTAAATACATAAATATCAAAAATTTAGAATAATAATTAAACAAAATTAGCAAATTAAAATAATGAGTCTATCTCAAGTACAAGCCAAATTAAGTAAAATTTAGAATAAAAATAAAATAAAATAATCAATTAGATTTTCGTACAAATTCCAAAGTAAACCCTAAAAATAAATTCAAAATAGTAATAAATAAAAAATATAAATTTTCATATGAATTCCAACCTAAAACTAAAAAAATCCATCCCACGTATGAAAAAATGCAAACTCTAAATAATAATTACTCAATCCGTTTAATTTTATAGGGTTCTCTTGGCACTAAGAACAAAATAAATAACTAAAATTTAGAATAATGATTAAAAATTAGCAAATTAAAACAATGAGTCTATCTCAAGTACAAGGCCAATTAAGTAAAATTCAGAACAAAAATAAAATAAATAATTTGATTTTTATACAAACTCTAAAGTAAACCCTAAAAATAAATTCAGAATAGTAATAAATAAAAATATAAATTTTCATATGAATTCCAGCCTAAAACTTAAAAAATCCACCCTAGGTACAATAAAAAATACGCAAAGTCGGAATAATAATTATTGACCCTGTCTAAGTTTATAGGGTGTATTTTCTCTTGACATATAGACTAAGATGATATCACAAATGATCATTCAATGATATTGCACAATCCTTAATTATTATCCATACTCGCTACGCTATATTCAATGCATGTATGTAGAGGATATAAAGTAAAGTTAGATATTTATGAGTGGTGTAGAGGGGAGACCATACTAATTTTGTATTGAAATATAAAATACAATGTATATTTATGCATAAGACCGTTAAAAATACGTCCTATACTTTTTTGACGTAGTGAGTTTATATCAAGTACAAGCCAAATTAACTCAAATTCAAAATAAAAAATTAACAATTTTATTTCCATTATAATTTGAGAGTAAACCTAAAAATAAAATTTTGAGTAAAAATAAATAAAAATAGAATATGGATTTTTATACTAATTCCATCCTAAAGTACTATCGAGAAGTATACAATTAGGAATAAATTAAAGGGTGCTTAAAATTTTGATTTGTATGTGAATTAAAATGCTAAATTTTAAAATTATTAAAATTCATAATATAATCTATTAACTATACTAATTATGAACTATGAGACAATTTTCACATTAATAAAGAAAAGAAAAAAGATTAGCATCCATCTAACCAACCAAGATTATAACGGCTATTAAGTACAATCCAAATTAGCAGATCCAAGTGACTTTATCTAAGAAGCAAGCCCGTGCGGATGCACAGGTTATCGACTAGTTATGTCTAATAGCATAATAAAATGTCCTCCACAGCATTAGATTTATATATATGCTCACTTTATCTAGACTAAACTCTAGGCACAACCCTAATCAATTGATGTTAAATTAAACCATGAAGATTGAGACTTGAGTTGAGAGAAAGAGACTTTGATGATATATATCCAAACCCTCCTGCGATTGTAAAGCAAAGGCTAACGTACTCTTACAAAATGAAGAATAGAAACCCTGACAATTCTCAAAAAACGATTTGACAACTCATTATGGGGCGAGAGCGATGATGCTCTAGCTCGACGTACCTGTATAGCCTGTAGGTATGGCTGTTATCGACGGCACCAGCGCCTTGGCAGAAGATTTCCACTGATTTTCCCCGAGATCTGTCTGGCCAATGGTGAACTGCTGCCTTCTCCCGTTCGTCAACGCTTCACTGTGTTCTAGGTCTTTCAATACTCGAACAAAAGACGAAGACGGACCGTAATATATTAGTTTCAAATGAAGAAGCAAGAGTTGACTTCACAAGCATCGGTCTTCGGAAGAGATAGATCATGCATGTGAGGCGCAGAATGTAACAACCGGAGCCCTCACGCGCGACAACGGCGGCAACGACGCCCCGCAGCTTGCGGATCACGGCTAGCAATGACTGAATGGTGAGGTTGCCCAGGTCGACGCTCTGGTCATCGTCGATGAAGACGACGGGCAGCATCACGGATGTGGATGTGTGTGGGAGAGGGGGGAGGAGAGCTCGGGCCTCGCGGGGATGGAGGCATAGAGGCGTTGGCGAGAGAGAGACCGGGGTAAAAATCCACGACACAGAAGGCCTCTTTTTCCTCCCCGGTGGAATGGCTGGGATGGGCTGGGATATTTGGGCTAGTGCGGTCATCCAAACGTCCATTCAAATTGGCCCGGGGTAAATTCTCACGTGGGTTTTCAACCCCGGGAATGGACCGGGATCCCCGTCTTTCCCTGTGATCCCAAACAAGCCCCGTGGAAGAAATCATGTGAGGTGCAGATCTTTCAAGGACCGATCGAGTCGCAGATCTTCCAAAGACCGAGTCCATGCTTCACTGAGAGCGAAAAACCTGAGAGCTTTGGCATGAAATTATCATATACATGTGTATTGGATGGTTTTTTAGAGCAACAGGACATCAAAACCGATGTCCCAGTTTCAATTAAGAAACTACCATAATTGTATCCAGAGTTATTACATCTAGCTCAAAAGATCATTAAAACTACCAGACTCAATACCCAAAACCACCAACTAGCAAAAACCTGACGCAATTCTATGACCAAAAGGCTATGACCAAACTCCATTACAATTTTTGACAGCAAACATCCTGCTATACTTGCAAGTTCGCTAGCTTAATGTTAGCCAGAGTTTGAAACAGACATTCCGGTCTTTTTGTTTTTGTTGACTGCATGTCTGCATGTATCTTCCTGCCTTGTTTGATCTTCCACTGCCCATCAACTCAGAAACATTTAGCTCAAAAAACATTAACTCCTTCAACCCAGTGCAAAAAAGAGCAACAATCCTCAGCCATGCGCAAGGTCTTCTGGCCATCTTTAATTCCTTTAATCCACCAGCTTACTGATGAAAAATGTGTATTGGATGGTTGGACAGAACCATGTCGTATGACAGCAGCTGCTGACGAATGGAGGTATTTAAGTGCTTCTGAAGTCTGAACTGCAATATTCAGCCGTAACTCTAGCAGGAAATCTTCATTACTATGTAACATGTCATAGAGATTCCCTTCGGATGCATACTCATACACTAAAATCGGCATTTCATCTTCCAAGCAGCAGCCCAGGAGTGTGATGATGTTCTTGTGGACGATTTGAGACAAGACAAGATCATCACTTCGTTGGCAAACTTATCTTTCAGCCCCTCATCTGCCTCAGAAGATTTCTTCACTGCCACGAATGTATTGTCCTCAAGTGTTCCTTTGTAAACCTTAGCTCTCCCACGTTCACCGAGTAGATTTGAGTAGTTTTGTGTGACTACGTTTATTTCCCCCCTTGTGAAAATACCAATGTTGCCAAGTTTCATTCGTATCTCAGAATCGCTGGCTTTCCTTTGGGGATTGCCCAAAAGACGCAGCATGAAGCTAGTAGAGCCGACACTACTTGTGCCTTGCCCATGCCATCTCTCCAACTCTTGTGGTGTTCTCCAAAAGGATCGCCAGCCTATGTTTCCCTCTCCTCCACGTTGAGCTTTCCAAAGCACCACAAGGCGTTTGGCCACGTCGTTCATTCCAGGACGTTTAGAAATCTCCAATGTCAGGCATTCGGTTGCCAACTTTCCCAATTCTTTAACAACCTTTGTATTGCTCCCCGCTGCTATTTCTGCATCAAATAGTTCACTCAACCCTTTCCCTTTTGCATAGGCTTCACGGAAAGTTCTAATGAGGCAAATATTCTTCTCGTTTATCCTTTTTCTAGAGATTAGTTCCAAGAGAACAGCTCCAAAACTATAAACATCGTTCTTCGGGGTAAGACGGCCCTCTTGAAAATATGTAGGATATCCATGTAACCTAGACTTCCTTTAACATTTATGGTATATTGAGTGATGCCTCCTGAAAGAAGCCTTGACAGTCCGAAATCAGATACTTTTGCTGTAAGATTGTCATCTAGAAGTATGTTGCGAGGCTTAATATCACCATGGCGTACTATGCTGTCAATTGATAAATGCATCGAATGCATGTAGCTCAATGCTTCTGCGCACTCAATGGCAATACCCAGTCTCGTATCCAAAGGGATGAGAATATCACTGTTGTGAAGTGTGTCTTCGAGGTTTCCTTTAGAGATGTACTCAGTAACCAACGATAGAGTATTTTCTCCCATACAATAGCCTATGAGCTTCACTGCGTTCTTATGGTTGATTTGACTATGGATGTTTACCTCTTCCATAAACTCATCTCTCAACTCTGCCCTAATATATATCTCTTCACTGCAACTAGATCATGGTCATCATCATCAAGGGCCCCTCTACAGACTTCTCCAAATCCACCTTTTCCGATAGGATTGCTATAGTTGCTAGTAATTTTTTCAATCTCATATTCTGTGAACTCTCTTTGCTGATTACCTTCCCATCTGCCTTGCCGTCACCTTGGATGATATCCCCAATTACAGGCTTATTTTCTGGAAGTTCCATTCTATGACAACAATAATAAAGATCTCAGGCTCACAGCACAAATAATATGTTGAGGACCTGTCACTGACAAAAAAAATGTTAAATGTGTTTTTGTAAGGCACATACAGTTTAATTTACTCAAATCTTTGATACAAAGCAAGGGATTCAATTTGTTTTACAATTGTGTCTAAACACTATTTTCCTACGGAAACAAGGACCTTTTATGTCTAATAGCGTAATAAAATGTCCTCCACAGCATCAGATTTATATATATGCTCATTTTATCTAGACTAAAATCTAGGCACAACCCTAATCAATTGATGTTAAATTAAACCATGAGGTTTGAGACTTGAGTTGAGAGCATCAGACTTTGATGATATAGATCCAAACCCTCCTGCGATTGTAAAGCAAAGGCTAACTCTTACAAAATGCAGAAAAGAAACTCTTAACAATTTCTCAAAAGACAGAGAAAGGAACGGTGGGTGGCGGCTAGGGTTTTCTCCCCTAGCCGTCACCGGCACCTCAGCCAAATCACACGCACATCAGCGGCGCGGTCTCCGGATCTCGATCTCCTCGCCTGTGCCTCTCGTCGCGCGCTCCCGGAGATGGCCGAGATTGTTCGGTCCGATTTCCTCCTTTGTCTTTGGTCGAGATGACGACCAAACATGCGAGAAATTCCCTCGTGCTGCAAGGCCGGCGCTCCGTGAGGCGTGCGCGCCATCGCGCGGGCGGCCGCGTCCGGGTGATTATCCCCGAGGGCACAAGCGACGGGATGCCGTCTTCAGCTGGTGCGGTTCTATTCGAGTCTGATGATTTGCAGGCTTCGATCGACCGCCTCCCCGTGCGCCGCCGAGGCCTGCTCCGTCGGTGTCTTCTGATTCAGCCAGGTCGCGCGACATATCCTCGGGCGATCTTCTAGCCCATGGATCTGACCGGCCGATCGCAACAGCCGATCGGCGGTGGGCTGGATCTATCGTTCTCTCTATGAGGGCGCGCGATTCTTGGCGATGTGCATCCGGATGTGCAGGATATTGGGTGATGCTTTAAGAATCAATTTAAAGCAGTCATGGCAGGTGGAACGGCGGCTGCTGGTGGCGATCGATTTAATGGTCGCAGCTATGGTGGTCCACTTTGTCCTGCTCGTGGTGGTCTTCGTCCCCCAAGATTTCAAGTTGGTGGTCATGGACGGTATGGAGTCTGTGATCGTGTTCAAGATTTTGGGCGCAATGATTCAATTAGCGCGTGTTCTTAGTGGTGGCGCCCGAATGTTGGAAATCCAGGTTGCGGATTGTGGCACCTTAATATTGGAAACCAGGCGCGCGGATTGCTTACGCGTTCTCTTTTTCCTTTTTTTTTGTTTTGTTTAAGGGCTGTGTGCTTCTTGTTAAGTAGAGGCCGGGAGAAATTTTAAGGACTTGTATCATCTTGATGTAATGTTCTTAAGATTAATAAAATCTTCCTTCATCTAAAAAAACAATTTCTCAAAAAACGATTTGAGAACTCATTGTGGGGCGAGAGTGATGATGCTCTAGCTCGACGTACCTGTAGATATGGCTGTTATCGACGGCACCAGTGCCTTGGCAGAAGATTTCCACTGATTTTGCCCGAGATCTGTCTGGCCAATGGTGAGCTTTTGCGCTCTCCGTTACTCAACGCTTCACTGTGTTCTAGGTCTCCGTGGCTCCAACAAAAGACGAAGATGGAGGGTAATATATTAAGATTGCAACACATGGGACATTAGTTTTGCATTGCTATTGTATCCCATTAAGCACAAATGTATAATTAACTCAAATGAAGAAGCAAGAGTTAACTTTACAAGGCATGGCATGTGCATGGACTCGTCGTCTTTGGAAGAAATCATGTGAGGTGCTGGTCATCTTTTTCTATACATGGTTAGTATTAATTCAAACAGAAAACCTAGTGTACGGTATCTTTGTTTAGATGTAAATTGACGGTATTGACGCCACGTCGTCGATCGTTTTGTGTTCACACGTAAACGGCGTGGCGGATGTATCCCACTCTTCTCACTCGATCTGTATTTCCCCCAAACACTCAGATCCTCTCGCTCGCCACGCCGACGCCTAGGGGAGAAGGAGCTCACGCCGACGCCGACTAACTTCCCCAAACCTCACGCCGACGCCGACTAACTTCCCCCAAACCTCACGCCGGTATAGTTCTCACGTCTCTCGTCTCACTCACGCCGGGAATTGATCTAGGGTTTTCGGCGATCTCACCGTTACTCGTAGGGGAGCGGAGCCGGGGGAGCAGCGGCGAGGAGGCACGGCGTGTTCCAGTTGATCTAGGGTTTTGGCGAGCTTGTAGTGTGGAGTGGCAGCGAGCCTCCTCTGATTCGGTGAAGCTGGTCTTCGATTTTTTCTGGGGTGAGCCAGGTGAGATATCTGTTGGCCGTTGCAAGTCTGATCAATCTTAATCCACTATACCTCTGTTTGGAATTAAAAGTTCATTTTGTCTATATTTTTGTAGGCATGGAATCTCCGTCTGTTGATACTGATTTTGTATCAATCCAATTAAAAAATAAAAGACGATCACCTCGGTTGAAACCAAAGGGCACGCCTGCAGCTTCTCGTGCAAGTCAAACGGGTCCAAAGCATGCACAAATTGGAAGTGGAAAGAAGCGGAAGCAGAATCCTATTGATTTTGAGCACCAGCCAGCACCTGAGCACATCATGAAACCTATGCCTATTCAACAAGAGATTAAGAAGGTACAAGTGGTATTAGTTTTCTCCTCTACATATTTATCAAATCAAAAAATTAATGAAATGGTTGTTAATGTAGGAACGGTTTATATCTTATAGATGTTCTCCACATCGCATCCCATCGATAATTAAATCTCTTTACAAGAATGAAAAAATATGTTAGGAACATTGGGTTCGATAGTTTACTATCAATGGTAGTATGTGAATTACCAAAGGGCTTAACATTGTGGTTAATGAACCAAGTGGTTTGTGAAAGAGGCACCTTGGAGGTTGGCGGCAAATCAATTCACATCAAGCCGTTGGTACGAAGATCCTTGTTTGTTCGTGTGGATCCGTTGAAGTACCGGCTTGATGCGATTGCGATAGCGATCTTCACAAAAATTCTCGATGGAGGAAGGGACAATCAGAAACCATGTGATTCCGAGATGATCGATTGAAAGAGATGAGGAATCATTTTGCAAATCATTCATGCTTGTGATGCTATGCTTATTCTTGGTACCCAATCGAACCATAATATCAATAGATCATTATTGGGTCTTTGAACAAATGTGAAGAGGATTAAAGAGATGAATTGGTGTGAGTTTATTGTCGACTACTTGATTCAAGGTATCGAGATTTCAAATCATCTATAGCAAATAATGTGCAAGTGAAGGGTCAGGTATATATTCTTGATGTGAGTCGGCTTTTTATATACATTTTGTCATCACTATTTTTCATGAAATCAAAATATTTTTTCGCATTATGTTAACAATTTTTACCCCCCATTGTTTTACATGATCATATACATTAATTTTGTATCCGTGCGAATTTAAGTCCAATGTGTTTTCCACGGTCCAAATATGTTACAAGTGACCATCTTAAATTGTTATCATCTCTTGATGTGAAGTCTACAACAAGGAAGAACCACATCGAATATGGTCGTCTTCAGGTACCCCTAATATTATATCCTTTTTATGTTCAACGTAGTTGATGGTATGTATAGTAGTGTTTTATTTTGGAGATTGTCTTGTCCTTTTACATTGCGGGTTAGAGAATTAGCTGAAACTGCTTATGCCGCATCAAACGAGGATGAAGACCATATGATATCTCAAGCGCCGCTAATGTTAGTGAAGATCATGCGAGAGGTTAGTGTTATGTATTTTTTTCTATTTAGATGATTCATACATATTTACCAATGTTTCAAACGCTGCTACATATCAATATTTTTTTAACATAATAATATAGATGTTGTTACATCTCCATGTTTCAAGCTATTGCTACATTTCAATGTTTCAAATCTGGCGATATATCTCAATGTTTCAAATCTTTGCTACATCATAATATAGGTGTTGCTCGAGACATGTCAAAACGATGTGAATGAGGAAGTCGATGCCATGCCGTGGTGATGATACCGATGTACATGAAAACATTGCTCACGATGCTTCACCCGTGCACAACAATTTTATCCAAGTTAGTCGGTTTTTAACATCCTCCAATCTATTTTTGCGTAAAGTTTGTTGAAACTTTATGGTATGAACCATTTTTTCCGACAGGGCCCATACTTATTGTTTTCGTTGTCTCCATATATATTTACTGAGAGATGACATGAACAAATTGTTTCACAACTTTGAGATAAAGTTTCATCGGGCGTGCTCTAGTTGTTAAAGATGCTATTCATTATATGGAGTCGCAGACATGGAATTGGATAGGGAATTAATTGGTGAGCTACGCGATGAATTAATTAAGAAGGGTATGTACAAAAATTCTTGCACATTGTCAATGAGGATCCAAATGATACGTCCGTAGTGTCAAATGTCTTTGGATGTGGTGGATGCGTGATGAAAATAAGCAAGGTGATCGCGATTCACCAAATGATGGTATTGACAAGGTTTTTGAAAAGGTAGTCGAAATTGCTGTTGATGCTGCCTATGGGGTGGTTGGAGCCAGCTATCAAGCACAAGGTGAAGTTGATAAGGATGCCACAAGTGATAAGGATGATGCACACGGACTTCTTTGGAGATCACATGGATCAGAATGAAAGGGATGTAGGTGACACTACGGTGGTTATTCAACAGACTCTAGCATGGTAGAAAAAAGTCCAAACAAGGATAATATAGGAACAGAGGTCATCGGCAATGACGAATCACAGTTGATTGTTTATAACTCACCTTCACCATTGATTAGTCACACTGAATCAGATTACCAAGCTGAAATGGACCAGCTGAAACTTGACATGACCCCCTGTAAGAAGCTTACCTACTACCAAGCATGTCATTTTATATTAACTGACTTTTTTATCATTCTTTTCATCTAAACACACATATTTTTTCTTCATGATATTTGATTTTTTTTGTACATGGAACATGTTGATATTATACCTTATTGCACTAGCTTATCCGAAATTTTGCAATGTCTTCATGATTTGCGACTTTATCCACTATTAAGTTATCAACATTAATAGAGATTGAGGATTCACAGGAACCCCTCGGCTGGAGATGTCAAAGCAGATCCTGCACTTCTCGAACCTATTGTTGATGGTGAGCGGTTTCAGATCTGGGAGTGTACCACCCGCAACAAAGCAGAGGTCAAAAAGGTACAAAAAAACAAAGGAAAATGTTGAGGCCATTGTGCGTTTGGTAAAGACCAAACCTATTGTCAAGCAAATTGTTCTTTGAAACATACAAGGAGCATGTTAAGTGTGGATTTAAGGAAAATCCTACACAAACAAAGGTGATCATTGGGGAGCATATGTCACAAAAGAAGAGTTTATAAATGCTTTATGGCCTAGGAGGGGTGAAGTTTGTGACTTCATGTGGCTATGTGCCCAAGCAATGATGCTTGACTGGAATCCAAAAATAAGATCATTTTAAATCCAATAGCTCTTGTGAGTACTACATAATTTTTGTTTTTGTATTTTACGTCCTTTTTTTTCTATGCTCAGATGGCATGCAATTGATCATTCGTATTTTTTTTGTTTTGCCACTCACGTTTGTTTGCCTGCTCGATTGATTACACCATTTAGTTGCTCAAATATTTCAAAGATTGCAAGGTATTTCAAGGTTCCAATACAACAACTTGAGCGGGTATGTGGTTTCATTTGTATCTGCGAGTTTGGTTTCAATTTCAGAGACATACGTATTATTGCACTAACGAACCACAAGTATGTACTTATTATTATTTTGTTTGTATGAAAAATGTAGATATACATCACAATCATACAAAATGAACACTGGAGCTTGTTTGTTGTTGATTTATGCAATGAGATCGTAGAGATTTATGATTCTCTAAGATCACCATTGGAACGGGTAGATGCATACAAAGAAATGTGGTATAATGTGGTGAGTAGTTTGTTCTAATAATGTACGTAGTTATGCATATTTTCGTATTAACATCAATGAAACTTGAGCCCACATTGAACAATTTTTTATGTAGGGCACCAATCTACAACACGTATTGACAGAGTTGCGAGGTGAACAAGTTGGTGTTTATGATTTGTTCAAAGTTGTCTACCCTCAGATACCACTGCAAAATGACCTGTTTGTTTCATTTCGTCACAAACTCTTTTCTACCATTTTGCAATGTTTTTTTATTGCATTATTCTTGTTTCTGGTGATTCATCATACTTGTTTTTTTTGTGCATCTGTATATAACAGCCATACATGTGGGTATTGTGTGCTGAAAATGCTTGAATGTCACAATGGCAGGACTCTTATTGGCTACAGCACGGTAATGAACAAGATAATACATCTTTTTGTTACTACTTTTCATCTTTATAGCTGAACACTAACATATTTTACACACAACACATTTTTTGGAATGCAGTCTAACATGGAAGATTACAAGAAGGAGCTTGCTCACAGGCTTATATACCATCGCTTCAATGACTTGAACCCTCGACGAAGATTTGACTGACCTTGCATTGCCACACCATGATACTTCTGATATCTGTTTTTTTATGTGAGACTAGTTCGAATTTTTGGGGGTGAATCTGCTTTGAACATACAAGCAAATGATAACTGTTATAAACATACAATGTGACACACTTTTGATGTAATGTTTGTACATTACTACACTGCTGGTATCTATAAATATATTTCATTTTGTAAGTCTCACGACGTGTGAAATATTTTGTGAAACTTTTATGTGAACCTCGTCAAACTTAACCATGAATCTCGTGGACCACATGAAACTATACTACGAACCTCGTGGACCATATGAAACTATACTATGAACCTCGTGGACCTTATGAAACTAAACTACGAACCTCGTAGAACTTATAAAATTTAAGCATGAACCTCGTGAAACTGATGAAACGTGTGATACTCACACCTCTGAAACTAATGAACCTGGTGAAACTTAAAAACTTTAAACTTTTATTATGAAACCTCGTGAAATATATGAAACTTTGAACTTATGAAACGTATGAAACGTGTGAAACTTATGACTAACGAACTGGGTACCGGCGAAAGTTTCACGAACATGTGAAAGCTATGAACCTCGTGAAAGGTACGAAACTTAAATATGAACCTTTTGAAACTTACGAATCTCAAAACATGAACCATACGAAACTTATGAATCTTCAATGATGAACCTTTTAACACTTACGAATCTTGACACACGAACCTTGTGAAACATACGAAACTTCAATTTGAACCTCGTGAAACATACGAAACTTCAATACGAACCTCGTGAAACATATGAAACTTACATACGAACCTCCTGAAACATATGAATCTTAAATATGAACCTCGTGAAACATATGAAACTTAACTATGAACCTCGTGAAACATTACGAACGTTAACTCGGTCTCTTGATTTCGTCAGGTCTCAACAGTGCACGACTATATTTTAGAACTTATAGAGTACACAGAACGAATAGTTGATAGTATTATGACTAACCAAGCAACTAGAATTTCCAAAAGTACGGTAGAATTTGCAGCAACATTTCTTTTTTGCATCAACCCAACAAAATGGAACAAACAGTCAAAAAGTTTACCGAAGCTGCATGTGCAATAATGCTAAAACCAGGTGTTAACAGAAAGTCATTACTAGTCAAAATGATACATTTTATGGCTGTTCACTTATGCCTTCTTCATTTTCTTTGATTTCTTTTTCTCTGCGGTTTATCATCACAAAGGCGGAAGACCGTATTCTTGTAGATTTCTTTGGTCGGCCTCTGGAACTTTTTTCAGAGGATCTTTAAATGAAAGTCGTTACTATCACCCACAGATGTCTCTTTTCCATTGTTGCATATGTTTGTTTCAGCAAAGAAAGATTGTCGACACAAGTTGATAGTTGTTTAGTTAAATCTTCAATGGTGCGAAGGGCAAGCATGTATCCTGTTACATCTTACACGCTTACCGGCCATATGAATGCACTTCTTGCAAATTTTCGTGATACTTCATCTTTACGCTTGTAACCTCATCAACATCAATGGGAACAAAACGGGTCTTGCAACAATCTGGTACATCCAGTGTCCACCTCTTGATCAAATACTTTTCTGGTATTCGATTGACATTCAGTTGTATCATCACCTTCAGTATGTGATCGCACAACAACCCATCTCTTTGGAATTTTTTACACACACAGTTGAATGATTCCTCTTGCAAATTAGCATGAACCAAGTATTTCCTGTGGAAGTTTCCTGCACATGCATTCTGGACATAATAGCAATCAGGATCTAGAGCTCCATCACCCAGAATATTGTACATGGTGGTGTTCATGAGTTGCTCCTGAAACTTAACAAATATAGCACGGGTGTAGAATGTTGAAGCTTGCTTTTCTTTTGGATATCTTGACCACAGTTTTGGATCAGTTTGAGATAAGAATATACCTTTGCCCATCATCCCTGTCTAAGCAAGATTGGACTAGCTTCTCATATTGCCTGATAAAGTTCCTTATCGAGTCACCAGGATGCACAAAATCTTTGAAGAGTGCATTCATGCCCTCACTGCGTTGGGTGGTGCTCATGAATGGGAAGAAGCAGTCCATAAAGTAGCAAGGTACCCATTTCTGCCTAGTTTCATACAAATGATGCATATATTTATGATCAGCTACACCATGGAAGTCAACCAGCTCCCACCATTTCTTTTCAAATTCATTCAACTGTTAGCGAATCATCAATACAAGATCTTAACTCATCTTCAAACCGTCCAACCTTGTTAGCGCACCTCCAAGTTTAAGCTTTATTCCTATATCGTGCCACATGCATCGCCTATGGGCGATGTTGGCAAAATATTTGCTATTGCAATCTCCATCGCTTTATCTTGATCTGTCATGATGCTCACAGGTGACTTGCCATCCATGGCCTTCACAAATGTCTCGAAAAACCATTCAAAAGTTTCAATAGTTTCATCTTTGAGGAAAGCACAGCCAAACAACACAGTTTGTCCATGGTTGCTTACACCAATAATAGGAGCAAATGGGAGGCGATACTTATTTGTGCAGTATGTTGTATCAAACAAGACACAATCTCCAAACTTTTTGTACGCTTCTTTCGAAGCCCCATCCACCCAAAATAGGCTTGCAATTGTGTTATTACTGTCTACTTGCATACTATAAAAGAATGAGGGATCTTCTGACTGCAATTCCTGAAAGTACTTAATGGTGGTTGCCATATCATTATATTCACTGTTGCGCCTCATAGAAGTACGCAGGTTGCTGACATCTTTTTTTGTGTATGGGATGTTTCTCATGGTCCCATATAGGTCTGATAGCACAGACATTACTCGCCTTGTAGGGATGTTGTTCAAATGTAGCAACTCTATAAGGTCATAATCATCATCAGTAATGTGTCTGTGCGACCTTAAGAAACGAAGCTGAGAGGGGCTCAAAGGGGGGTGATTATGCTCCAGATTGACTATAGTAACCACCCATTTTTCATTCCTCTTAACAATCACCATTCTAGCCTTGCAGTTTGTCTTCTTATTGTTTGTTGCTTTTTCGTGAGCCACTTCTTTGCTATTTGTTTCGTTACCATGTGTTGTCTTGCGTTCACAAATGATGAGACAAACTCAAACCTATTGTAATCTCGTGTAATTTGGCTCTTTGTGTTGCTTGAAATCTTCGTTCGAAACCAGCATATATGCATAATCATTGTAATATTTACTGCTTCTTCTTTTGTGAAGAACTCCATGCCAACATGGGGTTTCACAGTCGTGAGTTCACACATTCTCGCATCTTCATCTTGCTCATCCAATCGTTCATTGTATGTAGCCCCATCCATTTGATCATTACTAGTGGTAAATAAAGCATTAGTGAAGGCATTATGCAATTCATTTTCGCATCCATTGTCAAGACGGTCTACACACGAGAAAAGCAGACGAATAATTCAGATTGAACCAATATAACACCACGACTTCCAAAATTTAGGAAATACACAACAATGAAACATGTAACGACAAGTTTCTTATCAAAATAGATCGAGAATCACCAATGTAAAAGCAATCCAACTCAAAACCAAGTCACCATTTAAATCGAACACAAGACAGGCAAATATCACAAGGGAAAAAGGTTTAGATCGACGAGCAGAAAGACGAGGATAAATTGAAGCAAGATTGAGAATGATGGAGAAGAACGGGGGCGGCGAATCTGAGCACATACCGGAGATGAGACGGACCACCTCTTTGGAATAGCCGGGTTTGCGAAGAAGAGAACGGCGTGGCGGCGTGGTTTCGTGAAACCCGAAGCACGACGTCGTTCGCGCCGTGTAGGCGAGGAAGGGGCGCGAAACCGGGATCACGGCTCGCCAAGGCCAAGGCTAGAGACGACAACGGGACAGCGATGCTCGCGCTGCAGCGTAGGCGAGAGGATGGCGTTGCTCGCGCTCCAACCGCGCGTTATAGGAGAACGGTGGGGAAAGAAGCATCTGTTATAGTTAGCTACGAACGGCCGGATGCTATACCGTTCGAACTGTGTTAGAACGGTATAGTGTCACGTAGTTGCTCTCTAATTCAAAAGGTCATCTTTTTCTATACATGGTTATTATAAATTCAAAATGTAAAAATTGTACTGTAATGCCTGTCTAATGATATAATGCTTCCAGCCAAATGTGAAACAAACATTAATCTGCAAGTTGAGAGGTTGATTCATAGTAATAATCAAAGGTAGAAGATAAATGTTGCATAGATTAATGACTTTCTACTTCAGCCTCCTTGTCAAGAATAATGGCCTGAAGTTCTTGACGGAGCTTCTTCACTCGCTTGTCATTCTCTTTGAAGGCCTGGAGGAGTCTGGAATCCTTCTCTTCACTATATTGACACTTGTCATTTGTTTTGATAAGATCAAATTGGTAAACCTTGGCGGTGTTTTGAGTCACCATGAGCTGCCTTTCCAGCTCTTCTATTCTTTCCTCCGATCTATTTCCGAACAGATAAGGTTAGAATAAAATCAGAAAACATAAGAAAGGAGTTGTTCTTCAAACTTACTTTTTTGTGATTTTCTCGACTTCGGCCTTTGCCAAAATCTGGACCTACCGACTTAGCTAGCAGGTCGGATGCTTCTTGTGAAAACTACAAAGCAAAAAAAGAAGACGACTAAATTAAACATACTCTTTCTTTTCCTTAAGACTTAACAAGAGAAAGAAGGAAGAATACCTTAGATAACAAGTTATTGAAAACTTGTTCATGCATCCTCTCCTGGTCAGCAACGCCACAAGTGGATGGTGCTTCGATCTCAGTGGATGTGGTCGTTGTCACGACCACGCTCACTGGTCTTTCCTCGCTGGTCGGAGCGGTGACTATCTCCTTGGTCGCCCCGACCTATTCCACTGTCGCTCTTGGAGATGTTTCAACCTCCTCGGCAGCAGTAGATGCCTCGCCGACCAGAGGCTCATTCCCAGCGATCGGAGGATTCTCATCCTGGACATTGGTTGGCTCCGCTCATGTGCCTTGCGCACTTGTCAGGATCTCCTCGGCAACCTCGTCAGAAGGTGCCAAAGGTGGCTCCGCACTGGTCAGCATAGCACCGACCAGAGGGTCCACCTCAGGGTCTGCTTGTGTTGTAGCCTGAGATGTAGCCGGGGGGCTAAAAAGAGAAAAATCAACATTAAAAAAACTATACTAGTTCTGAAGAATAAAAGTACTTAGAACTAAGAAGTAAAAAAAAACTTACTTGAAGGACACCCCTAACTCCATGTTCCAGGATAATAAGGGAGTATCAGGGACCATCCGAAGGAGTCTTCTTCTTCCTCCTTATGATGAGAGGAATATTATCCTTCTCACTCTCATCCTCCTCACCCTTAATATATGGAAACAAGGGATAATTCTTATATGGAAAATCCCATGTACCATATCTTCTTCTACTACGTACCTATGAGGAAGTCCTCCTTTGCGTCTATGCAGAAGTTCCAGCCCTCTTCTCTTGGGCTTGAGGTTGGTCCTGCACACGCTTAGAGCGTGTACCTTGGACCGGACCAGTGCCGGTCGGTACAGCACTAGTCCCTGCAGTGGAAGCCGAACCCACCACCTTCGAAGCGCCTTTGCCTGCGGTCCTCCTTTTCTTCATCGGAGGAGCCAAGGCGAAGACCTCAAACTGCCCGGCAGCACGCTACCGACCATGCATCTAAGAAATAAAATAAGTTATTAGAATAGACAATAATCTGATTCTATAACCAAATAGATTGCTTGGCGTAGCGGGGCGGTCAGCGTTGGACCTTGCGACGCTAAATCCAACGCAGCTACTGCTCCGTCCGATCGATCGCGATTGCCTCGATTCTCTAGCGCGCTGCTCCACATCGGCTCGGCTCGCTTTCGCTCACCGCACTGCTTCAACGCGACTCATTTGGGCCTTACGCGATACATCTTCTGGGCCTTAACGCGTAGCAATGCAGGCATCACAGAGAGATCGTGATCGAACCCTCGTTCCAGCCGCCGTCGCACGCGTTCGTGTTTAGCCGTCGTCGCATGCATGCACGGCGATCTGCAAAAGCACACCGACGGCGCATTGGAGCTTATCGCGGTCACGTGTCCGCCAACACCGACGGCCGGAGGAAGCTGGTCATTGCCAAGAATCTCCATACCATCTCGATGCCCGGCAAGTTCCAGGTAATTAGTTAATAACAACTTGGCTCGAAGAGTAGTACTATGTCGCACAAAATTTTCCCACGCATGCATTAACCGGACCACAAGGCTACATATTGGCGATTATTCTTGACCCCGGTGCGGAGGAACCCTGAGTCATTCCTGTCGAGTTTCAACAAACGCGTGCCGTCGTCTCTATTCATCTCGGTGTGCGATCGTGAAGCTCTGCTGTCTCTATTCATCTCGTGGTCCTTGTTCAGATTGTCGGTGTTGATTGTCTACTCATATTGACGGTGCCACTTGTACTCGATTAACAATGCAAAACCATAATTCCCCTAGAGGTTTATATCTATTTTTTTGGTCTAGTACAATTTGGGATGTCTGGATATTTAATGAATCTCTATTTTTATTTTATAGATGATATCAATGACACAACAGAAAAAGATGGTTGTACAGCAGAGTTTCAAATACCAGGTATTATCTCTGTGATTTTAGACACGTCATTATTAGATTTTAAGATTAGGATGAATCTTACTTACTATATTTTTCACAGATCATATGAGTTATGCCAACAATGTTGATGAACATATTGGTACAGAAAAGTTACAAACACCAATAGTTGGAATGGAATTTGCAACCATAGAGAAAGCATACAAGTTTTACAATGATTATGCCTTTACTGTTGGTTTTAGCGTCAGAAAGAATGAAGATAGGAAAAATAGTGCCAACGTTTGCATAATGAAGTGTTTCACTTGTTCAAGAGAAGGTACACAAAGATCAAGAGATCCAACTAAAAACCCACCGAAAATTGAAAGAATGGAGACTAGAGTTGGATGCAATGCCCACATGAGAGTTAACATGAGTAATAAAGGCACTTATGAGGTGACTTCTTTTAGCTCCGAGCATAATCATGTGTGCACAACCCCATCAAAAACAAGATTATTGAAGTCTCACAGAGTTATTAGTAAGGCACAAATGATGATGGGTGATTTGGCTGATGCTTCAGGGATTAAGCCAAAAGAGACTTATGAGCTTCTATCTAAACAAGTTGGTGGCAAACGTCATCTAAGTTTTCTTCCTGATGACTACAAAAATTATCTAAGAACAAAGCGACAGCAAGATATGGCATTAGGGGATGTTGGGGCACTAATGCAATACCTCCAAGAGCGTCAGAAAAAAGATCCATCTTTCTTTTATGCAATGCAACTTGATACGGAAGATCAAATCACCAATATATTTTGAGCCGATGGCAAATCATTGTTGGACTACAGTATTTTGGTGATGCAGGTTTGCTTTGACACAACTTACAAAACTAATAGCTATGGTCGGCCTTTTGCTATTTTTGTTGGTGTGAATCACCATAAATGATTGTGATTTTTGGTGTTTGCGTTGTTATATGATGAGACAATTGCATCATTTGAATGGTTGTTTCGACTCTTTTAGATGCTACCGGTGGGAAAGCTCCTAAGGTGATGATTTTGCTTTCTCATTATTTACATTTGTAAGCTATGAAAGACTTGTATTAAATGCTTGACTATTTTTATTTTCGTGTAATTATGATGAGACCAAGATCTTTGCTATGAGCGCAGACAATAAAGAATGTCTTGCCAAATACTATTCATAGGTTGTGTGTGTGGCACATGTATCGAATGCATAAAACATCTCATCAAGTTTTCGGTGTTTGAAAGATTTTAAGCATGATTTCAATCATTGCGTGTATGACTGTGAAAATGAAGAAGAATTTTTAGGTGCTTGGCAAGACATGCTTACAAAGTATGATTTATGTGGTAACAAATGGTTGGCTAACTTGTTTCTAGTACGCGAAAAATGGGCACTTGTGTATGGTCGACAATTTTTTTGTGCAGACACGAAATCCACCCAACGGAGTGAGAGCATTAATAGCGTCATCAAGAAATACCTAGATCCAAAGAAGAGGTTGCTTGATTTTTCAATCATTGGAGGCGTCTCTTGGAGATCGACGACATTGCGAGTTAAGTAGCAGTTACAAGGCAAGTCAAGGTACCCCAAAAGTTCCTTTTTCCAATATGCTCAAACAAGTTTCACGATTTATACTCCAAGTGTATATAAATTATTCAAGAAGAGTATGGTAGATTTCTCAAGCGTATGATACAAGATTATGGAGTAGTGGACAATGTGCATAGTTATGTTGTCATTGATGGACATCGGCGTGGACTATCAAATATGATATATGTAATGATCCTTTGGAGTTGTTCTGTCTTAAGTTTGAGTTCATGGAATTCAATGTTGTCATATCATCAAGGCTCGGATTTCAATGATATAAAAGTACTTCTGAAAAGTATCTTCTAAAAGATGGCGAGAAAAATGCGAAGTGTGGGAAAAAGATTGTCACTTTGAATAATGAGTCTAGATCTGAAGCTTATATGGCAAATCGCTATAGCTCATTGATGAGAGCATTCACTGGTGTAATTTCTGTTGCATCACAGAGTGAACTAGCATATAATCATTTGCTAAATCAATCATCTGAAATTATGTCCAAAATGGAAGAACTAGTTTTGGAAGACAACGGTTGGCAGGCATCAACTGTTTCAGCATCCAAGGTAGACGTCGAGATACCACATGTAAATCCAACCGGTGTAAGAAAGAGAGATGGAGGGAGAGGATCACGTCGTTATCCAAGTTGTCTCGAGAAGAAGAGGAAAGGAAAAAAGAAAGAGACTGCAATCTCAGACGTGTCTGCGCGTACATGTCATATTGGCGAAGAAAACAATGTAAGTTTGTTACAACATTTTACTTTTTTTTGAATGTTGGATCCACTCATATGACCATTTTCAATTATGCTATGCAGGCTGTACAAATTCCAATGCATGGATCTGCCATGGATCTTTTGAATTCAATGACTTATTGAATAAAGGGGTTCAAGTAGTGGACAATTTGGTCATATCGTTCCTACTATAAAGACAACGATGATTTAGGTAGGATGCAGTGAATAAAGTATGGGAATTAATTTTTATATGCCCCGATTTGTGTGTTGATCGGATACAATGATTGGATATGTTTTTTTTGGTTTATCTATAAATCTTGTGTGGTGGTTTGATTCGGATGTTGGAAGAATGATCCTAACGTAGTGCGGACTCTCCATTTTATACACGCAGCAATAGATTTCACATGTAAATTGAAATATGATCAATCCAATAATCAAAACATCTAAGATCGACTAATCCAATAATCAAAACATATGAGTTAAATCACATGACAAAGAATGACTTCGGCGCTTCACGTCGTGCTCACGTCGTGCTCGTTATTTAGAGCGAAGAAGCGAATATGAGTTTATGAAGATCTATTTGGAATTTCGCCAAGCGTCTAGCTCGTTGTTCCAACGAGTAGCAATGAAACCTCGTCGCGATTCTTCGCCGCTCGGCTCCGTTCGATCGCGATCTCTCGTGATGCTGCATTGCTCTGGCGTTAAGGCCCAAAGAAGGTATCGCGTAAGGCCCGGCGAGTCGCGTTGAAGCCAGTGCGGTGAGGCGAAGCGAGCGAGCCGATGCGAGCAGTAAGTATTGGAGAATCGAGGCAATCGCGATCGATCGGACGGAGCGCAGCGTTAGACGAAGTCAAGGTCCAACGCGTTGGACCGCCCATTGCGATTACTTGGTACCTACCTCGTTACGTTCATTAATGAACTCATCGCTTTGTCCGATCGAGCTAGTATGCGCTTGTCTAGAAGCGGACTGGTCGGATCCGTCCGAAGGAACGCGCAAAATAAGCGCAACCTTCGAATGAGTCTCCCTGGTAGTCGAACTAAGCGAAAAAAATACACCGATTGATGCATGCAATAATATTACATTTGAAAGGGTTGACACTAAATTGGAAAAAATCCAAAGTCATTGAAACGGTCCACTTGATTACCAAGAAGTAGTCGTCATTACATTTGTAGCATCCAACTCATAAAAAATCATCTAACTCTTGGAAAATATGTCAAAGATCTCCCAACCGGGTCATGCAACAGCCCATAAAAGTACAAAGTGTAGGGACTAAGAAAGCAAAGACAACACAGAGCAAAGCCGACCGCGATAACATGACAAAGAAGATGATGAAGCCGACACAAAAGGAGTTGTCAAATAAATCATAAAAAGGATAGATAGAAGCATAGCAGCGAGATCAAAACCCAAGATGGTGGCATCACAGTGCACTAAAAACACAACAGAGCGCGATGCAGAAGAAACGCGATGACCTTATAAATACTTATTTGATCTGGAAGCGAAAAGAAGAGCGGCGGCTGCTGCCATATAAAAGGAATTTGTGGACTGATTATAAAGATTTGGATAAATACAACGGAAGACTCAAGAAAAAACTAAAGGAAATACTAGCAACAACACCAAAAGCCAGGAAAGGCAGTAGCCCAAAAGCCAGGAAAGGCAGCCCAAAAGCACTAAAAAGGAAAGCCGGAGCTGATCAGAAGAGCTAAAAAGCTAAAGCCGAGTTGAGAGCTAGAGCCAAAGAGCCAAGAGCCGAGTTGATGAGCCGAAGTGCCGAGTCAAAGCCGGAGCCAAAACCAGGCCAACGAGGAGCCGAGCCACCAAGCTGAGCCGTAGAGCTGGAAGTTTTTTTACTAGCTGATAGAGTGAGCCGTCCGAGCCAAAAATTGGAATAAAAAACTGAATTTACTCCGGTTTTACGATCGGATTGAAATCCGATTCTCCGGTTTCCTCTCATTGTTTAGGGAGGCGTTCGGCCGGGCACGGGATGAGTCGGTGGCCCAGATCCTCGATGAAGCAGAGGCGCTGCATCACGGAAGGGTGGTGGGATCCTCTTCCTTCGAGGTGGAGCAAAGGCGGCGCATTGCGGACCGGCGGGAGGCGTCGCATGGAAATCTCTTCCTCCAAGTGTGCTCGACGGCCGAGGCTTCTCGCGGGGCTGGCGGCGTCGTGAGCGGGTGTTGCGACCGGAGCTTGGGCCGAAGGTGGTGCGGGCCGTGACACGTGGGAGGAGCTTGCCGGGGCGCAGGCCGACGACAAGCGACCGAGGAGGCAAGAATCGCGGTCGGCGGAGGAGAGTGACGGGAAGACGAGCGTGAGGATCTTGTCCGGCAAGGAGAAGCCAAGGTGGCCACCCCCGTGGAGATGGCTCCTCCAGGGGCAGCAGCAGTTGAGGCCGACGAAGACGACGACGACGCCAGTGGAGACGCGGCAGCGGAAAGAGCCTGCCAACAAGGATGGTTGGTTGACGCAAGTGCAACGCCGGTAAAACGCTAATCCTAACTTTCTCTGTCTAGCCTTCATCCGGATGTTTTTGTTTCTTAAAACATCCAAATTTCAGACTCTTAGATCAAAGTATCAAACAATCCATCAAAACACAATCCCACCTCCCTTTACGGCTTGCGGATCTCAAAGTAGATCCAACGCTTTATAATTTAGATGTTTTTTATCTAAGAAAACATCCGGATGATATTTATCAAAACCCAGAAATAACACCATATTAAAATAACACTTGTATTCAATACGAGACTAAATGACAGAATATAAAGAGTATACGAGAGTATAAAAGGAAAAATCTGTATAAAACAATCATGTATATATGGAAAGCTTATATAAGGCAATATAATATAACAGCGAATTTTTGTTTAAAATAATATATATTTAATAAAAAAATTACATAAATAATATGCCGAAAATAAAAATAACAAATCTGCACACCTATCGTAATTCCAAATTGCGACAGGCTCTCAGTCTCTGTCGCAATTTCAAATTGCGATAGAGAGCCTGTCGCTTCTTCTTCCAAGACCTCCTAAGCATCTCAAGGTGTTCTACCACTTCCTCCATTGTTGGCCTCTCGTCTAAAACCGAACTGACGCACTTCAGTGCCAGCCTCCCAATCGCTTCAAGGACAGTTATGTCTTGTTGGTCTGTGATATCCTTATCAAACAATTCCTTGCCGCAGTCATCTCTCTCGTAAGCTTTGATGAATGCAGTGACGATGGGATAATTATCACTGTATAGATTTCTGTTCCTGCTAATGAGTTCCAAGAGAACAATGCCAAAACTGTACACAACACTTTTGATTGTAAGAAGCCCAGTTTTAATATAAACTGGGTCGATGTAGTTGAGGCCCCAATAAATATAGTAGTCCATGGCAAGCTTCATTGAGAGCGAAAAACCTGAGAGCTTTGGCATGAAATTATCATCTACAAGTATATTGGATGCTGACGAATGGAGGTATTTAAGTGCTTCTGCAGTCTTAACTGCAATATTCAGCCGTAACTCTAGCGGGAAATCTTCATTACTATGTAACACGTCATGGAGATTCCATTTGGATGCATGCTCATACACTAAAGTCGGCATTTCATCTTCCAAGCAACAGCCCAGGAGTTTGTGGTACATGTGGACGATGTGAGGCAAGATCATCACTTCGTTGGCAAACTCATCTTTCAGCCCCTCATATGAAACAGAAGATTTCTTCACTGTCACCAATGTATTGTCCTCAAGTATTCCTTTGTAAACATTACATATCCCATCGTAACCGAGTGGATATGAATAGTTTTTTGTGACCACGTTTAGTTCCCCCCTTGTGAAAATTCTCAAGTTGCCAAGTTTCATTCGTATCTCAGAATCGCTGGCTTTCCTTTGGGGAATGCCCAAAAGACGCAGCATCAAGCTAGTAGAGCTGACACTACTTGTGCCTTGCCCATGCCATCTCTCCAACTCTTGTGGTGTTCTCCAAAAGGATCGCCAGCCTATGTTTCCCTCTCCTTCACGTTGAGCTTTCCAAAGCACCACAAGGCGTTTGGCCACGTCGTTCATTCCAGGACGTTTAGAAATCTCCAATGTCAGGCATTCGGTTGCCAACTTTCCCAGTTCTTCAACAACCTTTTTATTGCTCCCAGCTGCTATTTTTGCATCAAATAGTTCACTCAACCCTTTCCCTTTTGCATAGGCTTCACGGAAAGTTCGAATGAGGCCAATATTCTTCTCTTTTATCCTTTTTCTAGCGATTAGTTCCAAGAGAACAGCTCCAAAACTATAAACATCATTCTTCGGGGTAAGACGGCCGTCTTGAAGTAATATAGGATCCATGTAATCTAGACTTCCTTTAACAGTTCTAGTATATCGAGTGATGCCTCCCAAAAGAAGCCTTGACAGTCCGAAATCAGATACTTTTGCTGTAAGATTGCCACCTAGAAGTATGTTGGCAGGCTTAATATCACCATGGCATACTAGGCTGTCATTTGATAAATGCATCGAATGCATGTAGCTCAATGCTTCTGCGCACCCAATGGCAATACCCAATCTTGTATCCAAAGGGATGAAAATATCACTGTTGTGAAGTCTGTCTTCGAGGTTTCCTTTAGAGATGTACTCAGCCACCATCGATAGAGTATTTTCTCCCATACAATAGCCTATGAGCTTCACTGCGTTCTTATGGTTGATTTGACTATGGATGGTTACTTCTTCCATAAACTCTTCTGCCAACTCTGCCCTAATATATCTCTTCACTGCAACTAGATCATGGTCACCATCATCAAAAGCCCCTCTATAGACTTCTCCAAATCCACCTTTTCCGATAGGATTGCTATAGTTGCTAGTAATTTTTTCAATATCATATTCTGTGAACTTTTTAATACTATAGAGGGGCTCATTTTCTGAAAACTCCATTCTATGACAACAATAAAGATATCACAGTCCAAATAAAATGTTGAGGACCTGTCACTGACAAAAGAAAAAATGTTAAATGTGTTTTTGTAAGGTACATACAGTTTGAAAGGCCAAGTGGTGGTCTATCCATATTTGTGATTAGTATTAGATTGTGTTTGAGCCTGCGGTGCTCAGGTTTGAGTTTGCTTTGGTTTTGAGTAATTTGAGTTCATAGCGGTACTACCGACGTGGTGAGAGCGGTAGTACCAGGATTACAGTACTACCGGCCTTTGAGAGGTGGTAGCTATTTTTTAAAGATAGTGTAGTTTGGCTCAAGCCCTGGCAGTACTACCGGTTTTGGAATGGCGGTACTACTGGATTTGCGGCACTACCGTGGATTGTGCAGCGGTAGTCTTTTTTTAGAACATTGTGTTTATCATTGTGGTTAAGTGATGTTTATTGTATATTTTGTTGAGCAATGCTACGTGACGTTTTGCTTGTTTGGGATGGTTGCAGGATTTCAGAGCTAGTTCACAGTGAGAAAGAGGAGATAGGGACTAGGCTAGAAGAGTTTAGGTCTAGACGGTTAAGATGACACCAGAAAATGACCTTGGATGATATCTCCAATTACAGGCTTATTTTCTGGTAGTGCCATTCTATGACAACAATAAAGATCTCACAGTCCAAATAAAATGTTGAGGACGTGTCACTGACAAAAGAAAAAATGTTAAATGTGTTTTTGTAAGGCACATACAGTTTAATTTACTCAAATCTTTGATACAAAGCAAGGGACTTAATTTGTTTTACAATTGTGTCTGAACACTATTTTCCTACGGAAACAAGGGTTCCACCTTTTATGTCTAATAGTGTCCTCCACAGCATCAGATTTATATATATGCTCACTTTATCTAGACTAAAATCTAGGCACAATCCTAATCAATTGATGTTAAATTAAACCATGAGGATTGAGACTTGAGTTGAGAGCATCAGACTTTGATGCTATAGATCCAAACCCTCCTGCGATTGTAAAGCAAAGGCTAACTCTTACAAAATGCAGAAAAGAAACTCTAACAATTCTCAAAAAACGATTTGATTTGGGGCTAGAGTGATAATGTTCTAGCTCGACGTACCTGTAGGTATGGCTGTCATCGATGGCACCAGCGCCTTGGCAGAAGATTTCCACTGATTTTGCCCGAGATCCGTCTGGCCAAGGGTGAGCTGCTGCGTTCTCCCGTTCGTCAACACTGTGTTCTAGTTCTTCATGGCTCCAGCAAAAGACGAAGATGGAGGGTAATATATTAAGATTGCAACACATGGGACATTAGTTTTGCATTTCTATTATATCCCACTAAGCACAAATGTATAATCAACTCAAATGAAGAAGCAAAATTCGACTTTACGAGGCATGGCATGTGCATGGACTTGGTCTTTGGAAGAAATCATATGAGGTGCAGGTCATCTTTTTCTATACATGGTTAGAATGAATTCAAAATGTAAATATTGTACTGTAAATCTGTAATGCTTGTCTAATGATATAATGCTTCCAGCCAAATGTGAAACAAACATTAATCTGCAAGTTGAGAGGTTGATTCGTAAGTAATAATCAAAGGTAGAAGATAAATGTTGCATAGATTAATGACTTGAACTGGTTTTCAAAAAAGAAACGACTTGAATTTTTTTACATGATATTGACCTTTTAGGGCATGTTAAAAATGAAGGAGCTTCACAGTAATCGGTAAAATTCCTATCAAACTCCTCCATTCCAAACATGGCCTTAATATGCATCCAGTGCTTAATTCGTAAGTAGTCAATTCACTATTTTTACAAAGTGATAATTAATTCAGTTTATTTAAGATTACGGGAAAGCTACGCGCAGGAAATTGATTCAGTTAGGGGGAAAAAATGGAAAGAAGACTTATCTAGACCGGCAACTGAAAGCGACAACTAAATAGAAGTAAATGTTACTTCCCAAAAAAGGCTTAATATTCCTAACCAAATTTTATCAATAAATGATTCCCATTAACATGACACACTGCACTTGCTAGGCTCTTCCTTCAAACATTGACAAATCACTGAAACTTAGCAAACACTGATGCCTATTGATCAGTATTTGACGTTACATTGAACTACTGAAGCTACTATGTAAGACACGCTCACAGGTAAAATGGTGAATTAATTCAAGTTTATTTAGACAAGACCACAAACAAGACGGTTCAAATCAATCACATACAGGTAATCTTGTATGCGAGTCGTTGTGGGTATATCACGCGCATATGCATCTGGATCCTCAGTTTGACCCCACCCGGGCAAGTCCTTCTGAATCAGACAAGCACAACCAAGCCATTCATAAAACAGGAAGAATGAGATCGGCCAATAGTCCAAGAACAATATGCGACCTCTTCATTTTCATCTCTGCTACAAATGACTGATGTGCAACACGCGCGAGACGTTTGAAACCACAAGTTCTCTAAACAGTGTAATAATCACCTAAGGAGACGCCAAGTGTTCCAAGGGGTACCAGACTGACAATACCATAGAGAGCTCATCCATCTCTCATCTTCAGTCGATGTTCGCATCTTTGCGAATTGCAACCACTTCATTCAAGTCCTCACGTAGATGTGGTCTCCGAACCTTTAGGCCTTCCCAACAGCTCAAGAAGAGCAAAATGAGATGTGTGGTCTTCAAAATAACTGAATGAATCTATTGTTTTAAAAGAAAGATGACCTACGTACGTACGTACTCTATTTACCCAATCGCAAACCATCCCCAAGAAATGTAGGATCCCTGTCAAAATACAGGTACCTGAACATTGCTGCGGTTGGAAGAAATCATCATTGAATAAGCCCACAGGAACAGCAACCTAGCCACATTTATGTTCGTCGTCCTATTAAATCCCCCCTGCTGCCTCCTCCCCTCTTATCTTCCCCTTCCTTCCTTCCAACCCCCTCAACTCCAAACCAACACCTCCCCATAAATCCATCCACTCTCTCTCTCTCTCTCATCGTGAAACCAAGAAGCAGAAGCAAGAAATAAGCAAGCAAGCTAGATAGCGAGCTAGCCATGGCGCCATCGCCACGGTACACCACTCTACTACTGGTCACTCTCCTCCTTCTCCTCACCTTCTCCCGTGCAGCTAAAGAGGCAGCGAGCTTGAGAAACCAGGCACTCCAGGACCACCATGGAGAGGTACGTACGTGTGTCACGTGTGCTTCGTCAGCTATTTTGCCGCGCGGCCGTGCAAGAAATGACCGCGCAGCTATCTACAGATTGATTAACTTCGATCTCATGCATGTATTATTTGATCATGTATAATCACTAGGTTCATATAAACATATATGTACACAAGCTTAGTTTTTACTTTTATATATGTAGGTCGAAGAGGAGGCCACGGGCTTCACGGCGGCGGATGAGCGGTGCGGCGGTGGCGCCGGAGGGGAAGGAGAGGAGGAGGAGTGCTTGATGAGGAGGACGCTGGTGGCGCACACCGACTACATCTACACCCAGGGAAGCCACAACTAGTCTAGAAGCAGCAGCAGCAGCACGTTTCAAGGAATCGGATTTAGATCGACTTCAATATATTATGTGTGCTCCAATCGGTTCATTGTGATTGATGCCATCATCTTGTCCAATCAGTGTTGCTTCAGTGGGTGTTTTCGTGGGCTATGCTGTTTTCTTTTTCTTTTGAGAATTGGGTACTCAATTATATATAAGCTGGTGAGCTAGCAAACCTGTTGCATGTCTTGTCCAAGGGACCGTGTTGGCTTGAGTAAGAACGCAGCAAAGGATCTTGTAGATGATTAACACATGGGAATGTTGGTCTCGGTATGATTGCTCAACTTAATTTGGAGAACACGCTCTTTCCGGCCTCAACCAACATTAGCTACATCCAATGTTTTCGATCCGGCCCTCTTGTCTAAACCCGATGGTCAAACATGGTGTAGTAGTAATAGAAACATACGGCCGACGTAGCTAGGCTGCAGGTCAGTGGTCACCCAGAGTTAGGCACGATGGTGTACGTAGAGAACGTAGCTAGGCTGCAGGTCACAGTGGTCGCCCAGAGTTAGGCACGATGGTGTACGTAGAGAAGTCGAACGTACGCCACTGGTTTCAATTTTGGTACTAAATGAGCACTACAGGTATCAAACTCAATGCTTCTCGCTTTAATAACTACTAGATATGTTGGCGCAAGACGCCGCATCGCCGCCGTTGACCGCCGAAAAATTGAAAATCTATTTAAGAATTCTAAAGGCTTTTTTGCGATAAATACGGTCTTCCCTGTAAAAAAGGCGATCTAGATGCGATTTTCGCCGCGCCGACCGTCGAAAATTTGAAATTCTATTTGAGAATTCTAGAGGCTTTTCTGCGAAAAAACGTATTTTTTAGGGTCTTCCCCGTAAAAAAGGTGATTTAGATGCGATTTTCGAAACCTACAGAGATTTCTCTGAAAAAAACAGGTGGCATGTAGGGGCCTTGGCAAAAAAAGAATTTTCAAATTTGCTAAGGCCTTCTCTGTTAAAAAAGGGACCTAAATGTAATTTTCAAAACTATCTAGGGGCTCAGAAAAAACCGAATTTTCATATTTTTCAGGGCTTTTCCCGGGAAAAAGGGGACCTAAATGTGTTTTTTGAAACTTTGGAGGGTTTCTCTGCAAAAAAATCACGTGGGAGCTGCGGGATAACAAAAATGCTAACGAACTACCAGGATCTTTTAGTGTCTTTCCTGCAAGAAAAAGTGACTTAGATGTGATTTTCAAAACCTCTAAGGGCTTCTTCGCAAAAAGAACAGGCGGTATCTAGAGTCTTGGGGAAAAATGAATTTTCGGATTTTTCAGAGCCTTTCGCATAAAAAGGACCTAAATGTGATTTTCGAAACTATCTAGGGGCCCTTGGCAAAAAAAATCGGAATTTTGGATTTTCCAGGGCCTTTTCTGTAAATAAAAAAGATGATCTAGATGCGATTTCTGAAACCTCTAAGGGCCTCTTCGGGAAAAAATAGGCGGCATGCAGAGCCCTTGGGAAAAATTGAATTTTTAGGGCTTTTCGTGTAAAAAAAGGACCCAAATGCGATCTCTGGAACTATTTAGGGGCTGCTGGCAAAAGACCCGAAATTTCGGACTTTTGAGGGCCTTTCCCATAAAAAACATGGACCTAAACACGATTTCCAGAACTTTGGAGGGCTTTTCCGCAAAAAAATCAGGCCTGGGACGCCACGGGCACGCGTCGTGCCCGCGCTAGCTCCCGCGCGCCCAAGCCACACGTCACACGGGAAAAAACCAAGGCGGGCGCGCGCGGCGGGAATCGAACTCGAGACGGAACGCGCCAGAGCGAGACGCTCCACCGCTGCGCCGCACGAGCGCTGCTGATGAGAAACGGCGGTAAGATATTTAAGCCAAGCAAGACGTTGAGCAACGCGGCGACGTGGCTCAACGCTTCATGCGCAAATCACGCACCGCAGAAGCGTTTTCTCGTAGCTTTTGGCGACGTGGATGCGCTGATAGCCCGGGAATCCTCCCATCTTTATATACGTTAGTATGTTGAGCTTCTTACACCAATCATTTCACCGGAAAGCTTAGAGTCTGTTTGGTAGAGCTTCAGATCCTAACTTTACCTGAGATCTAAAATTTGTAGGTTAAAATAAATTGAATTAAGTTTATATTTTTGATCTAAAATGTAAACAAGATGATTCATCTAAACATTATTAATGTACTCACAACTCCAGCTTCACGGATATGATGAAGTTAGAAATACCCAGTTTCACCAGATCCACATATTTGATGGAGCTGGAGCCCTACCAAATACACCCTTAATCAGCTACAAATCATCAGCCAATAACTCTCTTAAATTACCCCCACGTTGTATTTACGAATTTGCACACTTGGCCATGTGGCATTGTTAGTGTGTACATGAGACATGCTACCAGTGGGTGTCAACCGAACAGTCAAAACTCAAAATCGACCTAAATATATTTAATACTAATAATGTTCCCATCCCTAATAATAATGGATCAATCACCAAACATGCACTTCCCTTGATGTCATGAGCTAGTTTGACACCGATCTAATGCTACCAAGAAAGATAACACTTAAAAATGGAGAGCTACGTACAAGAGCTTGTGACTCTTGTCCCATGTGTCTCTTGTTCATAGTACAAGTTAACTGGTTATCACATGAATGGACAATGAGGTAGGGCATAGTTAAAGTCTTAGGTGTCGTCACTTTTTTAATCCCCTCTCATACTTTTTTTTCTATAAATCTGGTTCTCTTTCTAACAGGATTGTAAAAATAGTTCTATCTTTGATCGCAAAAGCGTCGGTAAACGACTTGTGTCATTTGTCGCGCTCCTGTGGTCAGGGATGAACTATATTTACAATTGTGTTTAGTAGGGAGCAAATTTTTTTAAAAAAAAGTTTCACATGAGGCTAGAAGATAGATGATTTCGAAGTCTTATGCTCACCTCATTGTTTTCTTTCCAATATCAATTCTAAACCGACCAAAGGTTTTTGGTGTCACACAGATTTTTAACAAGTTGCAACCTAGGAAATTAAAAGATACTCCATTCTGCCGAGAAATCTGGTGACCTGCCAAATTTTACCAAATTTCAGGTCGTTCTCGTTTACTTGGTCAATCATGGGTTTGCATGCATGTTTATTGACATGGTTTTGGCCATGCATGCACATGTGACATAAAGCATTGTAGGATTGTGATTTGAGGATATAACACGAATTATATTTCTTTTCACTGAAACACCAGGCAAATTCGGTTTCATAATCCTTGTTGAAGCCTTGAAGGATACATGTTGGAGGATTCCTCAAATGCACTAGTCTTATACACTGTACAACTGTCGTATGACACCACAAGCCCAACTCAGTAACTTCAACAATGATTGTTGGGGGGGGGGGGGCTTGGATTGCGAAGCTGATGTTCGCATAGACCAGGAGCAAACTCTGCCGCAGTAGCAGTAGATCAGATCAGCCTCATGACACCATACAGTGGACATGAGCCAAGCTCATTACAGTTAACTGTGGGATGAAACCAGATGATCAAGCCCGCTGATGATGTCATGCTGCGCCATCATCTTCCTCCAGATCACTGAAAGATACATCTTCATCATCAGCTATTGGAATGGACGTGCTTCTTGGACCATCCGCCTCCTCTTCCAACCATTCATCCCCATCATCAATATTATCATCATCATCACCATCATCACTATCAGTCTTCTGAATGACAACTCTTGATGGCTCACTGAGGTCAATCGATGGCTGTTTCTGTCTATCTTCTTTAAGAGGGGAATCGTCCAATAATGTTATCTCAGACATTTGTACTGGCTGTTCATGTGCTATTTCATCTTTGGTAGAGAAATCGTTTGTGCTTTCTTCCATCCTAGATTGTGAGATCTCAGTGGCTTCTTTTAATACAGGAACACTACTGCTGATGTTATCTGAAGAAAAAGCTCGAGCATCACTGACCATATCTTTTGATAGCACTTCCAGAATGATTGGTTGAGGTATACGATAATCTACGTTGCTAAAAGATGTGGCCCTCGTGAAGTCGTCTTGATCTTTTAATACGCCCACTATTTCTACAGGACAAGGTACAGTATCATCTACATTACTGAAAGGCACAGTTACTGTTTCTTCATTGCTCTCAAGCTTTGTCTGATATCGCAAATTGTGTGACAACTTCTCTCTAGCTTCATAAATCTGTGCCAAGTCAATCAGCAGCTGATAAGAAGTTTGCTAGCAAACAATGTAATGAAATGGCTGATACCTACTCCTCTTTGTGCAACCAGCATGAATAAATAGTAACTATCATGACTTGCAAGAAAGTAAAACCCAAGAGAAATGATAACTAAACCATGAAAGGCCCATTAACCATGATTTGTTGTCAATATATCCATGTCTCAAGCATGATGTGAGGGCTAACAAGTGCTATGCATTAATTTGAACATAGGTACTAATCAGTCTCAACATACAAAAACTTTGTGTTCCAACATTTAAAGTTTTAGGGCTGGTTTGGAATGCTGGAATATTGCAAGAATTTCACAGGAAACAGTTCAATTCCTGCAAGAGTTGGAAAATTCCAGCATTCCAAATGGAGCCTTAACTAGTCAATATTCACTAGATGGCTAATTCACTGTTTTTTTACTGTTAGATAGGTTCCCTTGATTCACTCTATATCCAATTCCTAAGAAACTTCAGATTCATGTAAAATGTCATTACAGAAAGAAAACTCAAGGCCTAAAATAACAGTTAATTCGTACCATTTAACCAAAAAAAATGTAGAATTATCTGTGTGTCCACTATAGAGATGCAACAATGCAAGTATGAAACAGAGAAATTGATAATTGTAAAAAAAAGGATATTGAGTCCAGAGAAATGCATTAATAACTATAACTGAGCTAGCTGCTCAACAATCATAGGCAAATTTAGTGGCAAATAACAATTAGTCCATTACAATGAATCACTTTAGGTATGCTAGGGCAATTTCAAACTAGGTGCCTCTTTGGATGGGATGTGTTTAACTCCATTCCCTTAAATATTGACGTCTAAGAATTGTAATCCAAATTTACCACATTGAATTATTTAGAAAGAGAGTATCATTAGGTTACAAACTAATGCATAAAGCTAAACCAAAAAGAGTGAAAATAGGGATTAAAATTTTGATTCACTATTTATTACAGAATTCAAAGGAATCAGTTGGAGAGAGGGAATGTGAGAGGATGCATTTGTCGATACATCTACTTGCTAAGGTTGATTAGCTTAGTCAACACAAAAGAGAAGTTCTATGATAGGCACAGAATATCCATATATGTGCACTGTGAGACTACGATTAACCATATTGTACAATGTACAATTGCTGAAATTTGACAAGTTCAATAATTTGGCATGAGATTCCAGAGTGATATCAAAATGATGATCAAGTTGTAAATAAAAGCATAAAACATTGGGTAATGTAAAGAGTTCTAATCGCCAATAGAAGTGTGACTATAATCTAGTGAACATTTTCCAAACTAGAGCAGGTACCTTGCGTGGTTATCTTGCTCACTTGTAAGTCATAACTACGGTGCACAGTTTCCATACAAACAAATTGCAAAAAAAAAAAACACGCCCATACAAACAGACACTGGTAACTGGTTCTTACATTTGTGACCGCATTTTTAATGTGGTATCGTTGCAGTTGTCATGCGATCATGACTGCCTTCCCTGGACACTAAACCTGATGAGCAAGAGAATCAAATCCCAACGCAACAAAGAGCTACATAGACTAATTCTATTGTCAGTAGTCACCACTATCTTCCATGACTCCCAAATACAGCAGCTACTAAGATATGCAACGCAGCAGTCTCCTATTTACAACAAATCTGATCTCGCATCAGATTCCTGTCCCACTACTCCAGTTCCCTCATCTACAAAATCCTACGCAGTTACCACTCCAAGCATTATAGCGAGGAAAATCACCTGCGGCGTCGACAGAAGCTTTGCGTCCTCCTTCCTGAGTTTAGGGTGCAGCAGCACAAAGTATATCTTCCAGAAGCAGCCCTCGCTCATGTGACTCGGGCAGAGCTCGATCCTCAGATCAGCCAGCTCCGGCGCCACGCTCTCCACCGCTAGCGCGTGGTCTTGCTGCGCATCAGTCATGTCAAAATCTGCAGTCGAACAAGAACACAATACACCATCATAAATTAAGCAAGATCAAAGAAAGGAGAAGGCTTGTTGGATCCAAGAAACGCACGAACCGTCGGAGTCCGCATCGTCGTCGTCGGGGAGAAGGGGGAAGTCCAGCCAGAGCTCGGGCCGCATGGCGGCGTCCCGCGCGAAGGTGACCACCTCCTCGGTGACTCCGGCGGCCGCCGCCCCATCCGCCTCCTCATCCGGGGGCAGCAGCGAGGAGGCGATCTTGGCGAGATCCGCGACGGCCTGGCGGCCCGGGAGCCGCGCGAGGCCTGCGCGGAACCTTCCGGCGATCTGGGCCGGGTCCGGCGCGTGTGGGCCTCCGTCCCCGGTGACGAAGGAAGCGAGGCCGTGGAAGCGGTGAGCCAGCGCGTCGGTGAGCTCCGAGATGTCCTCGCGTACGCCGCGAGGCGGGGAGCCGGGGGAGGCGGAGGCGGAGGGGCGGGTGTCTTCGCCGTCGGCGTCGGGGTCCTCGGCGGAGAGGAGCGTGTTGGCAATGGAGCGTGCGAGCCACGCCATTGCCGGCGGCGCGGTCGGTGGCGGTGCGGGGAACGGACGGTGGCTTGGGCCGCAGGGGATGGTGTTGCCTTGCCGTGCGCTGCCTCGTCGCTGTCGGGTGGGGCCGGTTGTTGGGGGGTTAGCCAATGCAGAAGTGTACGCAGATTCTGGAATTACGTATTTGACCTGACGAATGCGTAACCTAGACACACGTGTTCAGAACTAGACGCGATGCTGTTTCTCATGTACGGGAAATGGGTACCAATTATCCATATTATTCGACCCACTCAATGAATGATTTTTTTACTGTATTAACCATCTGGCTTGATTTTTTTTCTACATGTGACCCTCGTGACGACGAAATTTCGAAAACCCTGTTTATGCAAAATCTAATAGACATCAAGCGCTATAGTATTTCTCGTACACCCACCAAGAGCGCTGAAAATAATCCAACGGCCGCCAAACACTAAATTTTGCGAGCTAGAAATTTCCCGACCGCTGGATTTGGCCAAGAGCACGGTTTTTTTTCTACAGGCGACCGGACAGGATGGAGGTGCACATGAGCTAGAAGATCGGACGGAACGACCGGCCCGTACGCTGAAAATTTTTTGCGCCCCACTAAACATTGGAAACCGTAAGCTAAAAATTACAGAATGACTTCAGGTCTAATGCCCGATATTTTTAAACGCGTTGTAATATTTTTTTAAAAAATTATCTATCGTCCATGGAGCGCCGGAAACCACGTCACTGCGTACTGGGTCTCTCACTCTCAGAGTAGAGCTACGCGCCTACGCGGAGCGCTAGAAACCATGGTCACATTTTTCCGCGTTACATATTAGTGCAAATTAATTAGCGTTCGTTCATACCAGTGTACCGTACATTTGGTCAATCCGTCCACTCGAGAGATTGAAAAAGAAAAACAAAATCCAGCTCTCCGTGGGCACTGGATAATTTCTAGCACGCGGTTTCCAGCGCCGATCTTTCAACGCGCGTGTCTACCATCTCATCCGTTCGCCTGCGAAAAAACTGAGCTCTCGGCCAAATCCAGTGGCCTTTGATGTTGAAAATTTTCAGCTCGTCGAATCCAGCCCGCTCGGAGGTCACTGGATTATTTCCAGCGCTCGTCGAACCCAGCAGTGTGGTTGTGTGAGAAATAATACAGCGCTCAGTATCCGCTGGATTTTATATGAACAGTGCTACTTTCAAAATTTCATCATCATAAGGGCCACATACAAAAAAAATGTCAAGTCAGGCGGCCAATACAGTAAAAAATTTCTCAATTAATATGGTACAGATTTTCCCCATCCGATTAACAAATTCTCTCCTAGTCTTATCCGTATATGAATCTACTTAAAAAAATTTTCGCTCGAATATAGTAAGAACTCCCATCCGAAATATCATTTTACCGGAACTATTCATATTTGCATTTAACTCGGATTAAGCAATTACTCACAAGCAGCACTTCCATACTTTTCCTATTAATATAAGTTACATAAATTTTAAAAGAACTAAAGGGGTAAGTAATCACTACCTACCATTCATTTATACTTTAATATTTATATAACTTAAAAAAAAAGCTTAGAAACACCTATGTATACTCAATTAATTACAGTATTCATGTTTCGATGGATGAGTTTTATCAACTTTGAGGGCATTTACGATGCTGTTGTAATATCGTTTCTTAGCATGCCAGTAAAGATGAAAAATAAAGTGGCAAAAAATAAAGGGAGTGTATAGGTATCATCCGGATGTTTTTGTCTTAACTAACATCCAAATTCACCGGACCGTTGGATCTAACATCCAAATTCACCGGGCCGTTGGATCAAATCATAAGATCGGATGTGGGCCGTTGGATCTAACATCCAAATTCACCGGGCCGTTGGATCAAATCATAAGATCGGATGTGGGCCGTTGGATCTAACATCCAATGGTTCTAGATTTGGGTGATTTCAACAAAAAAACATCCGGTTGATATTTATCAAATCCCAAAAATAAATACAGAGAGAGAATACCAACGTAAAACTCTTTGTGAAACGATCTCTACAGCTTCACTAATATTCGATTCGGATTTGACGGTTTCCACTTTCCACCCCTAGCAGTTTGACACTGACTTGCCGCGTCAGACCAAGAGGCCCCGCATTTTGTACGGCAGCTGAAAAAGCTCAGCCCAGCCGATATTGTGCACAATCACCTTGACACTGACATGGTGGACCCTATCTTCTATCTTCTCTGTCTAGGCAGCACATGAACAATTAAAGTTTGGACAGATCCAATATCATACTCAATAGACCAAGCTTCTTGAGAGATGTTTCTTCTCCCTGTTAAAAAATAAGCAAGACAGATGGTCCTTGACAAGTACAGCACTGAATTCCTTGACTTTCCAAGATCATACATACATTGGCTCGGCTGTGTTCCTTTGAAGAATTATGCTAGCACTCCAGCTTACCATTCTATCATTGCCTAACAATCTTCCCAAATCCCCCAACTTTGAGCAATATATTCACACAATCTCTTCCTTCCGGTTGCCAAGTCATAACCTGCAACCCTGTGAAGTATGCAGTGCAGTTGCAGCTACCATGCAACAGCTTCAGAACAAGTTGCATATCCAAGTACAACACCCTGACTGAACAGAAACACCAGTTTGGCACTTTGGCCTATGCCCATATAAACCAATCTGAAAATTTTATTCTCGACAGCACGGGAGAGGTTTGCACTCGTTTCGTCAGTGCAGGAATGGCTCCAGCCCATGCCATGATTGCCATCTCCTTCTTGGTCGTCCTCCTCTCCGGCGTGCCGCGGCAAGCCCGGTCGCAGCAGCCCTACGGCTCGGCGATCGCAAACTGCAGCAACCCGCACAACGACACCGGCCTCCTGGGCTACTTCTGCACCAGCGACGGCGGCGCGCCGTCGTCGTGCCAGTCCTACCTCACCTTCCACATCCGCCCGCCCTACTCCGATCTCGCCTCCGTCGCGGCGCTCCTCGGCGTCGATGTCGGCAGCCTCTACGCGGCCAACTCGGTTTCGTCCGCCGCCGCCGCGGCGTTCGCCGGGCACCAAGATCCTCGTCCCGGCGACCTGCTCCTGCACGGGGACCGCCGGTTCTACCAGCGCAACGCGACGTACATAGCGCGCGACGGCGACACGCTGCTCATCATCGCCAACAACACGTTCCAGGGCTTGTCCACGTGCCAGGCGGTCCGGGACCAGGGCCTCGGCGGCGCCCCGCCAGAGAGCCTCCTCGCCGGGCAGAATATCACCGTGCCGCTCCGGTGCGCGTGCCCGAGCGCCGCCCAGGCCGCGGCCGGGGTGACGTTCCTGGTCAGCTACCTGGTGGACGAGTTCGACGAGATGGGCGCCGTCGCCGCAAGGTTCGGCGTCGACGCCGACAACATCTCGGCGGCCAATAAGCTGACACTTGACAGTACCATATACCCTTTCACTACCTTACTCATCCCCGTCAAGTCCAGGCCCGACATATCACAGCTCCGGTCGCCCCCGCCGCCGCCTCCTCCCCCACCGGTGGCTTCTGTTCCGGCCAAGAAGAGCAGTAAACATGCAGGAGTTTACATTGGGATTGGTGTGGCAGTGGCGGCTGTTGCTGTGATTGCCTCTGTCGTGGCTGCTCTTGCTCTGAAGTCGAGGAGGCGGCGAACCGGCGCCGTTGTTGCCGCCGGTGGCTTCTCCAAGAAGACGGCAAGGCGTCGTCGGGGGTTACCGGCGGCGAGGTCTCGCCGTCTCGGTGTCGATCAGCGAGGCGTTCCTCGCTTATCCGACATCAAGTCCTCCCTGAAGGTGTACACCTACGCGGAACTGAAGACCGCGACCGACGACTTCAGCCCGTTCCGCCGCCTCGGCGGGTCGGTGTACCGCGCTGTCTTCAACGGCGACGCCGCCGCCGTCGAGGTCGTGGACCGGGACGTATCGACGGAGGTGGAGATCATGAGGAAGATCAACCACTTAAACCTGGTCAGGCTCATCGGTCTCTGTCACCACCGCGGCCGGTGGTATCTCGTCTCCGAGTACGCCGAGCACGGCACGCTCCGAGACCGGCTCCTCGCCGGCAGCACGGGCACGGCCAGGCCGCTGAGCTGGGCGCAGCGGGTGCAGGTCGCACTCGACGTAGCCGAGGGGCTCCGTTACCTGCACGGGTACGCGCGGCCTCCGTACGTGCACATGGACGTGAGCAGCGGCAGCATCCTCCTGGCCGGCGAGGGATTTCGCGCCAAGATCCGGAATTTCGGTGGCGCAAGGGTCATCACGGGCGGAGACGCCGGATGCGGCAGCGAGATGTTCACGATGACGAGCAGCATCGCCGGCACGCGCGGGTACGTGGCGCCTGAGTACCTGGAGCACGGCGTGGTGTCGCCCAAGGCGGACGTCTACTCCCTCGGCGTCGTGCTCCTGGAGCTCGTCACCGGGAAGGACGTCGAGGAGCTGGAGGAAGACGGCGGGGGCAACCCACTCGCCGGCTTGGACGCGCTGATCGTTGGAAATCACAACGATGCGGCGCTGAGGAGGCTGGAGGAGTTCGTGGACCCGGCGATGGCGGGGAGCTGCCCCGGACGCCGTGGCCATGATGGTCAGGCTGATCGAGAGGTGCGTCCGGCGCGACGCGTCGGCGAGGCCGGGCATGGGGGAGGTGGCGCAGTACCTGCTGAAGCTGTCCGGTGTATCGGGGGACAGCTGGCAGAGCTCGCGGAGCACCGCCGGAGCTCCGGCAGCGACACCAGCCAACAGTTAGCGCGGTAACACCCAATCAGGAGGAGAGAGGGAGCCCAATTGTTCCATCAAAGCTACCAAACTGAAGAAATCTTGGCACATTGTAATCAAGTAAGATTTAAGACATCGGTGCCGATTATATAGATATACTAGGAACATTGACGCGGCGTTATACGCCGCACGTTGTTATTTTCGTCTGCGGAGTATTGTTTCATTTGCACAATGTTTTTTTTGGTTTAATGTAGATTAAATAACAGTGTGTAAACCTAAGGCATAGTAATTTTGGTGGATATACTTGTTGGGTATATCTTGAATTATTGAGCTGTGTTCTTCTGTCGACGGATTTCCAAATCTCAGTGTAAGCGTTGAAAGGTCTTGCTATTTGTGGATCTATAGGTAATCATAACCGTCGGGTAGGAGAGCTGGTCAGGTTGGACAAACTGAAGAAGCTAAACATATATATTGTGAGGAAAGTTATAGTGAGAGAAGATGAATTGAATGAGTTTGAGAGCATTGAGATATGGGGTTTGAAATTTTTCAATAGCTTGGTGTTAGAATGGAGCTAGGTGGATGATATTTTTTGAAACCTGACGTCTGTGGAGGTCTTCAGATGTGGCAAGATAGAATCTTTTCCTTGTACGATTTTTTTTATTGTAAGGTATTTTTTTGGGTTCAGTCTTACTAACAGATCCCATGCTAAAAAAGAGGAGGCGTGAGCGTTCGGTTATCCACTTATGGTGTCCTGATCATAGCTGAGAGATTAGCATGGAATGGTGTGCAGTACGTAATAACAAGCAGATACAGTGTTAAGAATATGGATTAGACGTTAGTGGCGTGCGAGATAGAACAAAATAGTTTTTTGATTTAACACAATCATAGATTCTCAACGAGAGAACTTTGGATATATGCGAAAAACTGTAACTTTGCTTGTGCTCTTTTACTCGCCGATTTTGGTTTCTTGGTAATTTTCTTTGAAAAAAACGCTGGTGGGAAAAACAAATATTTTTCTATGGGGAAAAAGATACATGCGGTATGTGAGGGCGCAGAAAACATCCTAGTGTTTTTAGAAGATGACGGTTTTAGCTTTGATTGAGTCGTTTGGGTACTATATAGCTAGACTGTACTATTTGTAGCAATGTTGCTGATGTTTTTTAGATGATTGGATTGACGATTTCTATAGATAATGAAAGCAGTAACAAAAAATATATGTGAATAAAACCAGCAGCGCGGTTAAGGAAGACATCTGAAAAGCAACATGTTCATTCTGAAAAGCAAAGAGGAAGGGCGAACAGTATTCTGTATACGATATGCGCAATATTTTTTACAGCATCGCTAGGAACAAACATCTTAAGTTATCTGCTAAGGCTGCTTATAACGATTGGAAGGAAAAGCAGCATAAATAAGAAATGCAAAGCGTAAGAGCTATTTTATCGATCTGTATATGAACTATTACAGCAACAAGAAACATCCAGCAGTTATGTAATATTCTGGAATCAGCCTGGGTGTAGTAATGTAAGGCAAGATGTGCAGGCGATGCTTGTAGATGATAGCAGGTGATCAGCATAGATATCCTGGAGTAAAAGAGCTTCGCTGCATCAGTGAACAAAGAAAGCATATTTTGAAATTATCCTGGCTCTTCAAGGAAGCAGAATGCGCTAGTATAGAATGCAGGTGAACAGCATAGTCATGAAAGAAGGAAGAATAACGTAGGTGAGTAGCACAGCTGGGAAAATAGAGGTAAATTGCGAAAACACTAATAAGAGTAATACAGAAGAACTTGATCCAATAAACATTCTGGTGCATGTGTTGCATTTGCTTGAATATGTTTTTGGGAAACTGGTAGGATAGTTCCAGTAGCAGGGAAGATGTATGAATCTTTTATGGGCAGAAGCACCTGCGCAAGATGCAAAACAGGCAACACAAATATTTCTGTCTGAAAACTATGTGGTTATGAAGAGAAAGAAAAGGTATAGAACATACGCTTGATAAAAAGAGTAATCTTATTTGTCAGTATACTGAAGCCGAAAACGCTGATATACAACTAAAAACAATAAAACGGACGTCTTAACAACATGGTAAAACTACTGCAGGAGGATGTTAGTTTTTATAATAGGTCTTATCTGCTATGGCATACTTCTGAAGCTGGAAGCTGAACAATAATGCTAGTGATTGACCTGGGAGTGTGTAGAAAACTCAATTGTAGGAGCATCTGCTAAATCTTGAACAGTAAACATCTATCTATGATCAGCTGCTGTATAGACATCATATATGGGAAAAGTGTAAAATTCTATAAAGATTCCTATATTGAAATGAATACGAAATATAATATGATGGAATAAAGAGCCACATTTGCATGTGGGATCTAATGTAGAACTGTAACTTATGTCTGTTAGTTGCAATTCAAGTTTTTTCAAAGTACCTAGAAACAGCACAAAATATTGCAAAATATATCAACAACGAAAATATTGTACATCGAAAATAGAAATGTTTTGAAAATCTATATGTAAAAACAGAGCTATAAATTAGAGGAGAATCTTTTATATAGGGTGAGTTAGGACATAAAGTAGTATACTAAAAAGCATATGAACAATATATATTCATTAGACAGTGAACAGCTGGGGGGGGGGGAGGTGGGCAATAGAAGATGGAATTAACAACCACACAAAGATGATCAAAAATGAATCATTTAGATAAAGAACTACTACGATGTTATTGAATCTCAGTTAAATACAGGGAAATGCAGACCTTATCTAAACCAGTAAAGATGAGAATGAAAACCTTATCATGGGAATAATCACTAAACAGTATGATGGTTTTCAGCAAAGCAATAAGGCCTATATTAATCTGTGCATAGTATAAGAACCTATGAGAACAGAGCGGAGTATCTACAGGGTCGATGCTATGCATAGGGAAACAAAATAGGACGTTATATAGGCAGAAGGAAAAGCCGTGAAACACGGACTTCATTTAAATGAGTAAAGGTGAGAATGAGAATTTTATGATGGGAATAATCACTAAACAATATGATGCTTTTCGAAAGGAATGAGGCCTATATTCATTTAAGCATAGTATAAGAACTAATGAGAACAGAGTGGAGTATCTACAGATTGAATGCTATGCATAGGAAAACATAATAGGAGATTATATAGGCAGAAGGAAAAGCCGTGCATAATTAGAAGATATAACGAGAGGAAAATGGAATGCGGTAGTAACAGACCAATTATTATGTGGAAGAAAAGCACGATGCAAGGCTATAAAGAAAGGAGCAGTATGAAAGTACAGAAAGAAAATAGTATAGAGTAACAAATAATGAAGAAGAGAGCAGTTTCAAACGTAGGATGAACAGAATCAGTATTATATAAAGGGAAAACAAGCTGAAAGTCTATAAAGAGAGCAAGAACACAGAATGATTGCAAAAAAATAATATAAATGTAGAAATAATTAAGAAAGAGCAGCAGATAGCAGAACCAATAAAAGTCTGCACCAACAAGAACGGAGCTGCAGTTTGACTACGTAGGAATAACGCGAATACCTGTCTAAATACTAAGCTAAAAGAACAGCAACAACGGTATAAAAGCAAGGTATTATATTGAACGTATGAGCAACGGCAACCATTTTTCTTATAATGCACAAGTTATGCAAGATAGATGGGCAAATAGAATAGGTATATATAATCAGAAGTAGATATAACAAAAGGGGAAAAGAGTGAAGTACTGAGAGAACAAGCACTATAGAAGGGAAAATTGTAATAGAAATTCATAAAGAGATAAACCTTCCAGTAATAGGAAACATACCTGGATAAAAGTATGATTCAGTAGGCACTAAGCGAATATAGCAGATGTTTATAGGAATCTGGTGTGCGATGAGCTATAAGAGGATAGTAAATTTTGTCAGGGGAAAATTCTAATAGAAATTCATAAAGAGATAAACCCTCCAGTAACAGGAATCATACCTGGATAAAAGTATGAGCTAGTAGGTACTAAAGGAAAATAAGAAATGGTAATAGGGATCTATTGTGTGATGAGCTATAACAGCAATGGCAAACTTTGTCAGCAATATAGTGTATCAAATAGAAGAAAGCACTTGCCGGTATACTATATTCTTTGTTTGTGTGCAGGCTACCCCATGCTCATCCTCAATCAGTATTTTTAGGCCTGCACGTGATGTGACCCGTGAAACTGCAACATATAACTGGCCATGTGAGAAAACGGGAGTTCGTAGGTAAATCCCTACTGTTGATAGAGTTTGTCCTTGGCTTTTATTAATTGTCATCGCATATGATAGGCTTATAGGGAATTGCCTACGCTGTAGAGTAAAGGGCCAGCGAAGGCCTGATGCATTAAGAACAATTCTAGGAATGCAGACTAACTGGCCTGCATTACCTCCAGTGATAATCTGCCCTTCAAGCACTCGATCACCAAGCCGTGTAATAACAAGCCGTGTTCCGTTGCAGAGTCCCGCAGACTGATTTATGTTTCTTAGTAACATGACTGGAACACCTATCTTCAAACTGATGGTATGATGTGGAAAATTGTTGATAACAATCGAATTGAGGAATTCAGGCGGATATAAAAGGTTAGCATCAGCAACGTGCATATCTGATTCTGATATAGAGTCTGAGCTAAGATACTCTTTTGAATCACCAGGTACCTTTTCAAAGATAGTTTTATTAAGGATGTCAGCAATAGCATTTGTCGGGCAAACAATTACGCGCTGTGCTAAATATTCTGCTTCACAGTAGTTTATATGAAATGAAGTGTAGACAGCATCAATAATTGCATTAACGTTATCGGAAGGTGGCATTAGTAAAAGATCTTTGGGAATATCTATCCAAGTTACATTTGGTTCAGTTGTTTCTTTAACAGAAGGGAGACAACCATCTCCAATATCTAATATCCATTGGGCAAACGAAGATAATTCTTCTTCTGGCGAGCAAGAGGAAGGCTATTATTATGTAATCTCATATTAGTAGATAACTTTAGTACTTCAATATGGTGCCAGAGAGGTGATCTAATGAGGGAAGCATTTATGACTTCAGATGCAGTGCCACCTTCAATAACAGGTAATATCTGACGAAAATCTCCACTAAGAACAACTGTTTTGCCACCGAAAGGGACATTCATGAATCACGGGATCTTGGCGAGACATGATATCGCATAAAGTTCTGCTGACAGCTTCAAAACAATGCCTATGTGTCATTGGTGTCTCATCCCAAAGAATTAAAGAAGTTTTTTCTAAGAGGCAAGCAAGCTGCGTTCCACGAGGAATCTTGCATAAACTTCTTTCATTAACACAAAGAGGTATTCGAAGCGGAATGTGTCATCCTCTACTTTGGCGATAAAAGGAAGCTACTCGGAAGAGGCAACAAAGAATAACTATTTTGACTCGACTCTTAACGCAATTGTATATGACATTCCAAAGAAACGTTTTTCGATCTGCGCGTGGCGACCACAAAGAAGAAACCATTAGTCGATCATGAGCGAAGATATAATCTTATCAAATATAATCTTCTGGTCTTTGTTTAATTGAGCACAATAGGAAGCAGCCTGAGATAACAAAGACGCACTATCATATGCTAGCTCTTCTGCAATGAGTCTGTTCATTGGGATAGCATTAGTGCATGTGGATCTAATGACTATATTATAGGAGGGGAATGATAGGCCATTTTTGGAGAATGCAGCAGTGAATTCGCTAACAAGTTGTGCTTGCAGATACTCATTTGGGATAGCATATGAATGATTCTGCAAGCTACAGCGTATTTTATATGCGATGTCATCAGCAAAAAACAGCCAATATTTATCAAATAGATCTTGAGGACTGGCAACGCTGCAGAAAGAAAGTAAGACCATAAAGAGGTTTCTTAGCTGGTGTGCAGTGGCCCAAAGAACTGCCTCATCGAATAGCAAGAACCATTCTGTGTCATCACCAACCAACCCGCGAGCTCTGCATGCATATTTGAAAGTAGGGTAGCACACACCTTCGAAAGTGCGTATATCTTCATAACTTTGTGCACCACAGACTACCATTAGTAGCATCCTAAGATAGAATAGCTCACCGGTACCTGGATGGACATTATATATCCGCCCAATTTTGCTACTTTCACGCTTTCTTTTCTCGATTCTTTACGAAAGGGCGAGGATGTCGCCTAGAGGGGTAGCATCCTAAGATAGAATAGCTCACCACATGGTACTCCAAGAGTAACAAATACTCACAAAGAACAAACTTGGAGATGAAATCAAGTGCTCAAACTCAAATCCAACTCAATCCTAACACCTCACTCCTCACCTCTTCCCAACCCTTCACACAAGGGATCACTTAGATCTAAGGGTAGAGGGTGTATTGAGGGCTCAAGAACAAGGGTATGGCACCTCTAATCCACAGGGTAGCAGCCCCCCACAAATGGGGATGGATGGGGGTTTAAATAGGATGGACATTATATATCCGCCCAATTTTGCTACTTTCACGCTTTCTTTTTCTCCAGTTCTTTCTAGAGGCATCCCAACTCCATGCAGCTGCAAATTGGCAGTAAGTGGTAGATCTAGCTTCAATAAAATCATGATTAGCAGTAAACCATTCATGTGGCGTTGTTTTGCTTTGCATTGTTGGTGCAATATAATCATATTAGCAAGAACGGTTTGCAAGTGGTAGATCAGGAGCTTTCACTATATATGACTCTATTCATACCAGGCATGTGTACTGTAAGTCGTTCAACAGAAGGGAACCGGCCATGTATCTCAAAACTAAATAAGCGCCAAATAGCTTCACAAGAAGATAAATATCTATAAAGAAATAGATAAATATATTAGGTAAAAGTAATAGACTAACAATGAGTATGGACTAAACGAAAAGTAGAAACGAAATGCAATGTGAAAAAGGGTATACCTGCACCTAATGTAGTCAGCAATCTCATCAATACCGTTATTGTCAGTAGCATTTGATAATTCTGGCTGTTGATTGCGTGTATGGAAAGCTACTCTTGCTTTATCCTGCCCTTTAGTGAGATACTTAAATAAATACTTAACAAGATTAGTTTTATTGCACCACTCAACATTTATGTGCGCCTGATATTTTTTAAGAAGCAGCATGTTGTATGGTACAACCGATCTGTTATCTAATCGGATACCATTCTTTATTACGAATTTCCCATCATCACGACGACGATACACCGGAAAACCAGATTCATCAATAGTAGTATGGGCGTTAAACGATTTTGGATACCGTTTTGAACATGAGCCATCTTTCATACACGGGCATCGTGGATTGAGATCTCCACACGGACCGTGCATCATAAATTCTTCAACAAGAGCATAACCAAGTGGATCGGCAATCGGGTCAGGTATCTCAGCTGATATCAAACTATCTATAAATTCGGAAGACGGTTGGCCTGTGCGGCCATGAAGCCACGTAAGTGTGTGAACATGAGGAAGCCCTCTTTTCTGAAACTCAACCGTGTATAGAACTGCATAGCAAGACTGAATCAGCACGTAATAAACGAGTAATAATAGTTTCGGAAAACAGAACATGACATGCAAGGGGTTTGACTAAAGGACTAACCTGCACAGATACGACCGAAACTGCAACCTGTTTTTACATCAGATATATATTCATTGAGCTTCATGTGGAAAACTCGAGTGACAATATCGGGCCGCTCAGAATAGCTCTGTGCAGGTTCATATTTGAGTGCATCAGTAATTTCTGGCCATCTAGAATTGCATGTGAAGGTATGAAAAATATCTGGAGGACCATATTCGCGGCAAATAGCCATAGCATCTTGGTAATTTAGCACGTAATAACGCCGACTACCAGTAAAGCTAGCAGAAGTAGAACTCGAATACCGATATTCTTTCCATCAGCTGCACCCTGACCAACAGCGTCAGAAATGCCTTGATATGTTTCAGAACGGAGCTGATCTTGATTAAAGAAATGAAATGAAAGACGGTTTGCTTCAACACATGAGTAACAATTAACCTCTAGTTGATTAGAAAGACGGCCACAACATAAATAAGGGTTTGGCTCATTCTTTCGGTAGTGACATTCGTAGCAGTAGAATTGTAGCATAGACACTCTATCTCTGGCAAATGGAGCAAAGTCATCAGTGTCTCTATATCTAATCCCCAAATGATAGCCCTTTTCACCATACGGAAACAATAATGGGTATTGGAGAGACATCAAAGAGGGGTTTAACGATGAGATTTGCTGTAAAGCACCAGAAGTACTCTGAACAATTATATCTAATTTGTTGGTTTCTTCAGATAATTCACCAACTAATAGAGCAGCTAATTCCGGCACAGTTGGCAAAGAATAGCGACTATCATGAGTATCTGATGAGCCAATAAGGCGAATACACACCTCTGAACTATTCGGAGAAAATAGCCGATCACGCGCCATCCTTAATTTTTTCACCAAGACGTTGTGACGGTTAAGCATGTCAATAAGATCTGTAACAATAGCTGGGTTCATCTGATTAGAAATAGTCTCCTCTGTATTCAAAGAAGCCAATCTATTGCTAACTTCGTTATCAGTGTCATAGATATATAACTGAGCATATGTAGGCCTTTCACCTGATTGAGGCAACAATGATCCAATGCGATGATGAACAACGCTATTATCTGGAAAACATAAGGGCTGTCTGATGTTTATAGTCTTTATCAACATCGACACCTAAAGACGTAAATGCAAACAATGAATTGTACTGTCTAATCAATCGCATGAACTCGTTTGATCTGCTTTCACCACCAAAACCAACAAGTTTCCTAAGCGGAGATGGGAAATCTTTATGAGCCGGAAGCGATACTCTACCACCTCGGCAACATGTATTGTAAATAATCCGTTGTTGTCTAGAAGAACTTCTACATGTAGATCTTTCTTGGAACCAAAAGATAGCAGAACATTTAGCGCATTCATAATCTGGACCGCCATAATAAGATCGCTCAGCATAAGTAGCTGGAAAAGCAGAATAGCTAAAATATAAATACGGAAGAAAGCGAAAAGAAAATGGGTAAAGCAAAACCTTTTTCTAAATCAGGTATAAAATGGGAGTGAACAAAATATCGCCAAAACATGCCTTTTAGGTAAGCAATATATTCTTTACGAAGAGCGGCAGGATTCGGGCGAACTGGAATAAAAAGGGATGCACCAATAGCACTTGCAAGAGGGAAAAAGATGGTCGGTAAACGCAGCTGCGAACGAATAACTTAGCAGGATAATCAAGCAGACATAGAAATAGGTAAAAACACAATAAGTAAGCAGACAATAGCATAGTGCTGCAAAAAAACTAAAAGAAACAGAGCATCAGGGCCAAGAACTATAACAACAAAGATAATAGCATCAGCACGACATTGCTAAATCCACAGGGAAAAACCGCTGAAGTAAACAAACCTACTTTAGCGCAGCAGCGTCGAAAATTGCATAGCTTTCTTCTTTTTCTGTTTTCAGCTGCACTGATAGAATCAACCGATAGACAAAGGCTATCTCTGCGGAGGAATATGTAAGAAAAATCGATAATCCAAAAAAGCACAACGCAGAATCGAGGCAAGGAAAAAGGCGAAAGGAATAGAACCAACCATATGAGCGCTTGCGTGGAAGCAACGACGGTATTCAAAGCAGATGACACAGGAGGCAACAAAAGCGCTTACGCGACGTGGAGAAAGCGAATTAAAGGACAATCCATTAGACAAAGAAGGAAGCAATAGAAAAGCACGAAGGAAGAATGAGTATAAAACTAAGTAATGTTATAACGGGTGACGGGCATCGCGGAGCGGCAAACGTGGACTGAGCAAGTAAAGGGGAAGAAGACGGTGGAGGACAAGCCGATGATTGCGCATCATCCAACGAAAACCAAGATGTAGTAAATGTACATTGATTAGGAAAAGCATCAGGGAATAAAGGCGACGGAATAGACGGCGAAGCAGCAGGCTGTTTCCCAGCCAAAATTGCCTGACGACGGGATCGCAAAGAAGAAGTAGCATCCATAAAATAGTGCTGGCGAAAAATGAGGCATCGCCAGAAGCAATAGGAAGATCGAAACGCACAGGCACATTTGGGGAAAAAACTGGTGCTCGGTAAAAAGGCAGAAACAGAAGAACAACAGAAAATTTGACCAAACAGAAACGGAAAAGCGATGAATAAGGGCGTGCGACAATGGAGCACCGACAACGCATAGCAATACGCGTGGCACCGGCAGCGAACGCCAGCGGCAAAGCAAACACAGTAGGGCGGCACGAATCGCGCGGAGCCGAAGGCAAAGAAGAACTGCACACACGGAACAAGCCGGCGGCTCAACACACAGGCACAAGCCATACCGCTACCAGCGCAGCCGAGCTACGGCAAGAAGAGAAGAAGCCAAAACCAAACGGCATCAAAAAGCGAAGAAATCTTCGCGCGATTGAAGCAACGGAAGGCAATCCACAACGGGCTGTACCGATCGAACAAATCGTCGAAGATAGCAGGTTCCGGCCGGACCTAGGACGCCGCGACAACAAACCGGAAGAAGGACGCAGAAATCGCGCACTGGCAAGAAGAGGCGCAAGGCACGGAGAGGCGCAGATCGTAGCCAACACGCGACGGAAGCAACAAGCCAAAGCAGCCGGCGCCGAGCCGAACGGGCGAACGGGGCAACGCGCGGCTCAGCACGGGGAACTGGTGAGGTCGATCGGAAGCCACGAGCAGCGACAGAGGGCGAGCGGCACGCGGCAGCGGCGGATTCGAAGAACGAAGCCGAAGCGGCGGAGAGCAGCACAGCCAGAACGGAAGGGGCGATACAAACGCGTAGGAAAAACGGATGGGAGCGAGCCGAGGCTGGGCCAGCCGAACGGGAAACAAGCGAGGTTCTCAGGTACGGACGGGACGTGGCACGGAGCGCATCACGCGAATCCTTCAAAGTTTAGGAAAGTAGTTATTTGCGATTGTAATTTGTTGCCACATGGAATGGAACAATGGCAAAAGATTGCAATTGAATTACTCGCGTGCATTCGCCTCTCACGTCGGCGTTTTTCTAAAGCAGTTTCCGATGCCAATTCTATCCTGAAACATGGATTACGTAGATATGTTAAATAAGCGAAGCAGTTAGAGCACAAATCCATTGTCGTCTAGTCCGGTTAGGATACCTGGCTTTCACCCAGGCGACCCGGGTTCAAATCCCGGCAATGGAATAGCACTCTTTTTTTTTGGCTCAATTTTGTTCCTGGACCTTCAAGTGTCCTGCAACACAGGCTGATGTGTTTCCACGTGAGATTTTTGTTAAGGCGATAAATTTGGTTAATGGCAAAAATTAGCTGCATGTTTTTTTTTTCTCACATACTCTTTTTTTTGGGCTCAATTTTGTTCCTGGACCTTCAAGTGTCATGCAACACAGGCTGATGTGTTTCCACGTGAGATTTTTTTTCTCAGTATTTTCACATTTTGTAATCGATACGAATCTGTTAAGGCGATAAATTTGGTTAATGGCAAAAATTAGCTGCATGTTTTTTTCCTCACATACTGTAGCAAAGTGCAACTGAAATGTTGACCTAGTAATTAAAAAATAATAATTGTAAGTCTTAAAAATTGCATATTTGCAAGTTGCAACTGCAAAAGGTGTGCAAGTTGCGGCCTACTATTTAGTTCGAGCTAACCGCTGCCATGGCAAGGGAGGAGGGAAATGTGATGTCAGTGGTAACTGGTAAGCGTGAAAAAAGCTGGAAATTCTAGTTGTAATTTTATACTAAAAACATTGCAACACAAATGGGTTACAAAATTATCATGTATCGCCGAATCAGCTTTGAAATTGTTGTATGAATCTTTACCATCTAATATTTTGATCAGACGGCCATCCTGCGTCGTTGTAGGGTCCAGCTAAGCAGTAAGCTAGTAGCTAACCCATCATGTCTGCTAGTGCCGCGAGTTGGGCCATATCATGCTAACACGACAAGGCTATGGGCCGCAATGGGTCATGCCTAGTTGGCACGACCGACCACCATCGGAGAGGTCTAGGCAATGGCGGAGCTGCTGTGCGTGGTGGGGCCTTGGCCAATCAATGGCTCATGAAACACAGCATGTATATATATATATACATACATATATATATATATGTGTGTATATATATATATATATATATATATATATGCATATGTATATATATATATTAAATTTTGAAATTTCTAGCAAGTTACAAGTGTTAAACTTTGAATATCAATCATTAGTAGAGATTCACTTCATTCTTAGGTTCCCTCCTTTAGAAATTTTTGGCTCCGCTACTGCCCTCAGAAGCATAATCAGGAGCCATATAACCACTCAAAGTGACAGAATGTATTAAGTATGTCACACATTGGAAAAAAACAAACTTTTATATCAAGATGTTGTATTAGGTTGACTAGTAAAACAATTAGGATAGACTAATTTCTAAGACAAGTAGCTTACTATGTCCCAACGATCCTTTTTGTGTTTCCTTTAGTGTCATGCGATCTGAATATTTTTGCAAGCCCAAAATCTGAAATTTTAGGATTCATTTCGCTGTCCAAGAGAATGTTGCTTACTTTAAGATCTCTATGTATGACACACAACCGAGAGTGCTTATGCAAATATAGAAGTCCTTGAGCTATGCCTTCGATTATCGCTAGGCATTTATTCCAATTTAGTAAAGCTCTTCTTGTTTCATCTGCACATCAATTAAACATAGATACATCAATTTAGTAAATCCACAGAAGTTTCAATCTCTCCCGTCGTTGACTGACAAAACACTCCTGAAGCAAGCACTTAGCACAGTTCTTCTTTAATATATTTACTATCTAGACTTAAGGTCTTCTTTATTAGATTTTCTCTCTGAATCTCAGATGTCCAGAATCAACAAATGCCATCCAACATACATTATCTTGTCGTTATTAATTCTGAATTTTTGGGAGTAAACACAAAGGAGCAGCTCAAACAAAGCACTAGTACCCAAAACACATGATCTTGGAATAGTAAAAACTATCTGCTATGTAAGACAGAAATAGTCACATCATTAACACTAGATGGTTCCACTGTTGACGCCTCCTTTGTCACCATTTTGTGGAAATATGTTGGATGCTTAGGTTCAGGCAGGGTCATACTCTCACTGCTTATCATTGCAACCACATCTGACATGGTGGGCCGTTCATCCGCATTCTCTTCCACGCACAGCAATGCAATGTTAACACATCTCATCGTCTCTAATGCATGAAACTCCGAAATTAATGATGGATCTACAAATTCAAGCCATCTTTCCTCTTTCCACATTTTCCATTCCTTCAAGGAGTTTAATCACACAATACATAAAGCTTACTACATAAACAAATCAATTTTACATGTCAACTAGAGAAATGACTCACATATCCAAGAAGGTTGAAGAAATCTCCATGTTGATGGAAACCAAAGTTTCTTTTTCCACTGATTATCTCAAGAGTTAGCACACCAAAGCTGAAGATGTCAGATTTGATCGAGAAGAGGCCCTCAGACAGTGGCGGAGCCGTCGGGGGGGCTTGCCCCCCCGGTGACTCATGAAACACAGCATGTATATATATGTAAATATATACATAAATACATACATACATATATATATGTGTGTATATATGTGTATATATGTAAGGCGAAATATTTGGTGAAAACCACCAATTCCATGAAAACTCCGTGGAAACCATCTGTAAAAGTTTTGAAAAATTCTCAAAAAATTACCATGTGTAGTGGAGGTGAACCTCTACAACCTTGTAAAATTTGAAGTTGAAACTCAATTGCATTTGAAAGATATGAAAAGACAAAGTCAGCATGAATAGTAATTTTACTTGTTTTGGCACTATTCTTTTTGTTTGTTTGTCTTTTTCATATCTTTCAAATGCGATTGAGTTTCAACTTCAAATTTTGGCGATTGTATAGGTTCACCTCCCCTACATATGGTAATTTTTGAGAATTTTTCAAAACTTCTAGTGTTTTCACAGAGTTTTCATGGAATTGGTGGTTTTCACCAAATATTTCGCCTGTAAGTAAATATATATATACCAACTTCTCCTCTTTCCTTGTCCCCTTTTGTTCTTGTTCATCTGCCAACACATGCAAACGACACAACATCACCAGAAGTGCGGGCTGCATGTGAGCTAGCTGCAAGAAATGCTAATTCCAAGATGCGCCATTCCTGACCTGATTTACTACTCCGTTCTACTCCACTATTACACTCACGAAGATAAGTGCCTGCAGTACTAGCAGCATAAGTAGATGCAGTCCCGTCTCAAGGACCCCAAAAGAGGCAAAAGATAAAGGAAAAAAAGAAAAAGAAGACAAATAGGTAGCCCAGATGTAGAGTTAGCATCCGAAATGTTGGCAAGATTTTGGAGCAACCCATTCCAACTGCAAAGAGCCGGCAATAGCAATTCCCCGACCCAAAGGCGCCAGCTTGCTTAAGACGGAGAGGCAGGAGCCGCCGTGAAACCACGATTGCCACACCAAATCTAGATCCCGCGCGCGAGCCAAGAAGGCTCCACGCGCTATTCCGAACGCATCAAACCGAACAGGACGACGGGGCTATGAATTCAAACCCGACACCAAGAAAGAATCCCCAAATCATCGCATAGATCGGACGGGAAAGAAAGAAAGGAAAAAAAAGAAAGAGAAAAGAATAAAGAGATAAGAATCGCTGACCTGGGAAGTCGAAGCCATGGCGCCCGATCTAGCAAGCAGCTCAGCCAGGCACTAGTGACTGCTCGTCTGCCAGGAGCGGAGTTGCGGCGAGCGGAGGAGCGGAGATGCGGCGTCACGGCGAGCGGAGTTGCGGCGAGCGAAGGACTGGAGGAGAAGAGACGCCGTGCGGAGAAGTGGTCAAGCGGACGCTTCGTGGGCTTCGTGGGTTGCAGGCCGGACGCCACTTAATTACTTAAGTGGGTAGTGGGTGTGTATTTTGTGATTTATGTGGGCTAAAATAAGTGAGTAAGTGGGTAGCCCGCCACCATTTTCATGCCTACTAACAATAATGGCGCGCTACGCTGCGCCGTTCTGTAAAGTCGATAGGACCCATCAGCGAATCCATGGGTTGCTATAAACCTTCGATGAAATCTGTGTTTTTTTTAAAAAACGGAAAATTTGATCGAATTTTCGATCTTCGTATTTTTTAAATAAAATGGGTCGGTAGGACTCGTTGGCGAATCCATGGGCTGCTATAAACCTTCGACGAATCCGTGTTTTTTTAGAAAACCACGGCTAGGACCCGCCGGAAAATCGATAAGTTGCTATAAACCTTCGACGAATCTGTGTTTTTTTTGTGACGAAAACATTTTTTTCCGTGTTTTTTTGGTGATGAAAACATTTTTTCGTGTTTTTCGACGAATCTGTGTTTTTTTGGTGACGAAAACATTTTTTCCGGGGTTTTTTGGTGACAAAAACATTTTTTCGGGAAAAACAGATAAAGGACCTAGACGTAAGAAGCAGGGGCTTGTTTGTTATTTTTTTGGACCTGTTCGCTATCCTGAAAAATTAGAAAAGGGCTTGTTCGCGATTTGAACTTAACAGGAGGTTTTTCCGTAAAATACCACGCCAGGGACCCAAACGCGATGGAAAAAAAACTATCTTCCCCTCACAAAAAATCGCGAAGGACCTATTTGTAATTTGTAAGAACCTATCCGTAATTCAAAGAAATAGAGGAGTTTTTTTACAAAATGGCGTGCGGTGACATGTAGCTGGGCTCCCTCCAATCTCTAACGCTATAATGGGTGCAACATGTGCCGTCCACCGAGCCTGTTTGTTCAGGTCTGACATAGCCCACTGTACCGTTCGTGCTCGCCCGGCCCGCAATTCCCAGGTCAGAGTCCGCCGCAAGGCCCGCAACGTCAAGCGAGCGACCCCGCGCTGCCATTCCACCGGCCGGCGGCCGCCAACCACGCGCACCCCGGCAGCGACGCCACCACCCACCCCGACGGCGGAGATGGCCGACGACGTCGCCCCGCGCACCGCCTCCGCCTACCTCAACCCCTCCTACTGGTTAGTCTACTAGTCCGCTCCCTTCTCTGCTCTCCAGAGCAAGCGGAGAGCAGCGACCTTACACGGCAGCTCATGGCTTCGCAGGGACGAGCGGTTCGGGAAGGAGGAGCACTACGAGTGGTTCAAGGACTTCTCCCACTTCCGTCACCTCCTTGCCCCGCTCCTCTCCCCGTCCCTCTCGGTTCGTGCTTCCCCACACCTCTTCTTCCCCTTCCCTCCCCTGAGTCCCCTCACCTTCCCCTAATTCTTGAAATCGTCCGCACGGGTTCTTGATTTTGAAATGTACTCCGATTTGTGAGGAGTTCTCTTCTTGTTTCGTGCTGCGCTGCGCCGTGCAGGTTCTTGAGGTCGGGTGCGGTAACTCGCGGCTCGGGGAGGAGCTCCTGCGTGAGGGCGTCGCCGGCGGCATCACCTGCGTCGACCTCTCGCCCGTCGCCGTCCAGCGGATGCGCGACCGCCTGGCGGAGCAGGGCACCAGTGGTAGGTGTACCCATTTGGTCGACATGCCGTTCCTTCACCAATGGCACCACCATTTGAGAAATTTGCTTTCTTCTTGAAGGTGTGGATGTGGTGGTGGCGGACATGCTCGACCTGCCTTTTGAGCGCGAGAGCTTCGACCTTGTGATCGAGAAAGGCACCATGGTATGGGTGTTGCTGAGTTTGATCATCCTAACCAGTAGATTTAAGCAAACATGAATGCCGATTCAAGGAATCTTAACATTGAACTTGGGGGTGAAGATTATATAGGTTATTAGGCATGGAATGTGTGACCTAGTATGATCAAATTACTCACTAAACTTGAAGTTATTCCCACTAGTCCAGCCAGTCAAAACTTTTTTTTGGCTGTCAAAAGTTTCTTCTAAACTATGTTACACTTGCTGTTTTCTGCAACTTAAAAGAACAAACAAATTAGCTAACAAAATTTACTACATTGAAGTAGGTATTGAAACACCACTGTTATACTCTGATATCCCTCCTTATGCGTAGCAACCCCCAAATATGATCAGAGTTGCGAGATATGCACGAGCATGCACGGTACTAAAAACAAAGTAGATGAGTCCTGTAGAGAGAATCAAAATAATGGCGATGACATAATCACTACGAGAGAAAGATTTGGCAAAGCCAACCACAAATTCTTTAAATATAACCTAAAAAAGTACAAAGGATTGTCATTCTCTCACAACCTTCTTGAACCTTTTAGGATCCTCAAATCCTTGTCCTATACAAGAATCTAATGCTAAAGAATAATCTAATCTCTAGTCTTCTTGTGCACCTCTTGCTTTAGATGAGTTAGTTTATGGCTTAGGTTCTGCATGACTGCCCCTCATGGCTTTATATAGCGCCCCCTAATTCTCTTTCAAAGAGAAGTAGGAATCCTAATCTTATTAGAATTTTCCTTGTAGCACACCTCTCAAGTCCTAGCAGGTTAGGATATTGAGTCACCTCTCAACAGCCACTTATTTCCTGGTTACGCCTGCAATTTCGCACGCTGCCAAAGAATATTGCCCTCAGCATGAAGTGTGAATAGGTTATTTGGCCTGTGTAGTAGTGTACTACCCAGATTCAAATTTCTAGGAACATGATTCTAGACTTTCCAAATATCACCAAGCTTCTCAAGATTTTCAGTGGAAATGCATGAATGCACCTATTAGGCTATTACTGTGTTTCGAAAGATGAAGCAGAGAGCTATTTATAACACTCTGTTACTGATATCTTGATGACCATGCAGTTATTCACACATAAGCAAGCAGTGGAATACAGGCCAAGTGTGCGGCTGTCTGCAAAAATCCTTGCACATATTATCTGTCTAAAAGAATCTTACATCTAGCAACTAAGTTAACAAATTCATCTGTGTGATCTTCAAATGCTCTAAGTCCCCTTTAGAAGTTTTTCAATAGAACAAAATGAAGGACTAGTGAAGTGGTTTCATTTGAATGTTATCTGGACAATTGCCTAAAAAGGGCTGCTTGAGTAACTACAGAAACAGGGAAAAGGACCTAGTCCAACAATCATGCTCATAAATTCCAGCATCCTTAAAAACAATTCAGGATAACACATTCTGTCCTTTGGCTTCATTGTAACACCCATGTGCTGTCATTCCATCCAATGCTGTGATTCAATGTTGTCTATTAGACTTACTGCACAAACATCCTTTTGACAGGATGTGTTGTTTGTGGACAGTGGTGATCCATGGAACCCCAGTCCTACAACAGTGGATAATGTGATGAAAATGCTTGAAGGTATCCACAAGGTTTTGAAGCTAGACGGCATATTTGTATCAATAACCTTTGGACAGGTTTGGGAGATTCTGATTGCCCCTCTTTCATGCTCTTCCTTTGTCACTCTTGTATATCAGATTCCTTTCTTTGTATGGTCCGAGGATATTCCCTTTTCTGGGTTTGTAAGTACGAAATTTGTGCATGTTACATGATTGTTTTTTAAAAAAGAAAGTACCTGTTTGTTTAGAAATATCGCACCATGGCTGTGAAATTTGACACATCTAAAGAGTGTCTTCAGAGGATTAGTTAAATAATAATGAGAGGGAGAGCAAGTGGAACTGACCTTAAGTTATAACTTATTTATCTTATCTTTCTAAAAGTTCTGCTTTGTATTTGGCAGCCACACTTCCGTCGTCGATTTTTTGAAGCACATGGGTTTACATGGTCTGTTGAGTGGAGCACCTTTGGCGATGGCTTCCATTATTTCTTCTACACCCTTAAGAAGGTTTAACCGGCAGCCATTCATTTGATTTCGCTTGAGCTAACCAGTTTGGTTAAAATTTTTGCCTTGTAGGCATTATGATTTAATTGAGGAAGTTTCCTGCATTGCTCAATTATATCTCAACTCTACCTAATCCATGCTTCTCTTGCCAAAAGACTATGTTCTTAATTTTCGTTTTTCTTAATCTCTAGGGCAAGAGATCACCGGAGTCCAATGGCCACCAAGATACATTACCTGCTGCTCCAAGCATTAATATGTTCCATGAAGAGCTTGAGAGCGAGGATTATATATTCCGCACAAATGTTGATGAGCTGTAAGCAGTAAATTACCAAGCGAGTTAGGGAGGTTTTCATGTTAACACATGAATTGATCGACTAGTCAGCAATTCAGTCATCCTGCAATGATGTTTGTAGTGTGGTTTTTTCCCCCGACGATGTTTGTAGTATCTGTGATTTATAATAGATGCATTTGCAGTCCTTGTTATGCAGCTGCGTACCATTGTCCAGGCTAGGGATCTCTGTACCATCAGAATTGACTGTCTTTGTTGTTCCCATTGTTAACCTTCCAAAATTTTCTTTTTAGACATTATTAACATGGCCTCCATTATACATCTTGGACCAGTAATTTTAACAGTAATACGTTAATAGAAATTATTAAAAAGACTTAATATTTTGAAATTACTTTTGATGACAAAGTTACCAAAGTTATTTTCAAACGACCGATCTAAATATTTGTATGTATATGAGTGGCTAAAGTAAAGAAAAATTGGCTGCATCTATTTTGGAAATGGCTGTAATATAATAAACAAAAGAGTAAATTTTACAAAACCACACTTATTCTTGCCAATCGTTTCAAAGGATGTCTATCACTTGCTACTGTTCTGATAGATGGGTTCGCATGTTCTGATAGATGGAGTCAATGTTGTTAAGCGGCTAAGCGATGTGGCTCATGGCTCGGGGTTAAGTCAATTTTAGTTGATTAAAAAAGCGGCTCTTTCTAGCTCCTCAAATTTTGGCATGCCTAAAAACAGGACTCATGTGTGTTTCGGCTAACAACATGATGTGGCTCATGGCCAATTCGAGGTGTTTTGGGAGAAAATATAAGGCTCGGTTGATCAACCGGAGGCTTGCAGGAAGGTCCCAATCTAAAAATTTATTTTTTTTTTGAAGATGCTCTAAGGAAATTTTGTGCAGCCGAGCTTTTATTTTTTATTTTTATTTTGGTGCGGGGAGCCTGTTCTTTACTTTAACCACATGAGCCACGTTGGTTGGCTACGCAGCATCATCTTGTCAGCTTAACGGAGTTATGTGATTTGAGTGTTGAGGACATGCTAGCCCACCCATTTGGAACGGTAGCAGGTGAATAAGTGTGGTTTTGTGAAACTAGTTTAAATAGTGTAGTTTAGCAAACATAATTGCAGTTTGTGAAATTACTCAAACAAAAAATGTTAAAAAGGTAAGTTTTTTTTGGAAAAATGACGTCACTGACGTGTCGATCTGAAAAATACACACATGTTTTGATGACCTGCAACAATTACCAAGCGATAAAAACGTAAGTAATATAATTCAGGTGATTTGGGCCGTAAGCAGCAGGCCCAAATACAGGTGAACGCAACGCCAAGAGGGCAGAGCAGCACGCGAAACAGGAGGAGCCAACTCCTCACCAGGCCAACCAGACCCGCCACCACCTCGCCCACCTCGTCGCCGGCGAGATGGCTTCGTCGGCGGCGTACCACGAGGAGGACGAGAACTTAGAGGCCATCATCTCCCGCATCGAGCAGAAATCCCGCAAGATCGAGACCCTCCTCAAGCAGTAAGCCCTCTCTCCCTCTGCCTCTCTCCCCTCCCAATTCCTCCGCTGCTTCTTGATTACTCGGTTGAGACTTGAGAGTGACCATCTGCGCGGTGCGGGCAGGTCGAAGCCGGTGGAGGCCCTGAAGACGGCGCTCGAGGGATCCCCCCTCAAGACCCGGGACGAGCGATGCAAGGTTCGGTTTTTCTTTCTTTTATGCTTAGTAATTAGTTTCATTTCTTCCATGGATTCTCTCTGAAATCTTGGTTTCTTGGTCTGGGGGTGCAGTCGGCGAACTGGATCGTGGTGCACCGCGCGATGATGGCGATCAGGGACGTCGACGGCATGTTCAACTCTCTGGATCCCGAGTACTACGACATCCTCATGAAGTGAGAATAACTTCCTCTCCTCTACTTCCTTTCCATTCCTCGCTTCCAAGATCCAACTATCTTGATCTACTCAGAGTGAATTGCTGTGCGCAACATGTTACAAATGTTGGGGTAGTTGTTTGGAATTTGGATGGCGGTGATCATCTGCTTCTAATTTGTATTACAAATGTTTCTTATAATCTAGTATTTCGTTGTTCTAGTCTTCCTTGACTGTCTCACATCAACTTATGTTAGGCAGTTTTGCTACTCGCATTCATTCTTATAGTTTCTCACAACGATCTGATTTGCACGTTCGTTGATAGTTGAAACCATTTATAGCTACCTAATATGGAACATTGTGGGCTTTTGCTTCCATGCTTGTTAAGATTTCTCATTCATTCTGGTGGTAGGCAGGAAACTGTGGACTTCGTCTCCCTTGTGGAGACTGCAAGTTGCTTGATAGTGTTAGAAACTACCAGCAAGAACAATTCTGTTGGAGCACAGAGCAAGGGAGTGTTGGATTATTCCATTACTTTCATGGTCAAGCTTCTAGAGTATTTCAATTTGGTTTCCTTATTTTCGTGTCCTTCAGTTATACTTCTAGTTGAGTATTTCAATTTGGTTTCCTTATTTTCGTGTCTTTCAGTGATACTTCTAGTCTTACAACGGTTAAGCATACATGACGACTTTTGGGAAGTGTAACAATTTTGCAAAATTGTGTTCTACAATAAACGCGTTAACAATTAAGTTTATAATTTAATAGTATGGACGTTTGCACAAAGCCTTGATGAGTACTTAAATAGTTTGATTCGTAGGTCTAATAAAGCACTACTTCCCACGTATTTAGCTTGGAGTGCTTACTGCACCATCATGCTTAAACAATGGACCTGATACTGTTAGATATCCTCACTTTCATCAGTTTTGCCACTTCATCCTTATCTCCATTTTTATTGCGTTTGGTACAAAAATCGCAACTCTGTTCCCTTTAATTTCTTGTTTAATTAAGGTGCCAATATGGCATTTTCCTTTTCATTTATGCTTATCTAAGATCTGAATTGTTGCCCATAAACAATTTTTAATGCGATTTATCTTCTCGCTGTTTGAGCAGTGAAACATTTTGAAGTGTGACCATCATCAGTATTTCCTTATTTGCTCCGTTTGTATCTATATTTTGAGTGCAAGTGATGTGTAACTTCAATTCAGTCTGAAAATGTTGTCTCTAAACACTGATGCAATACAGGTACCTATACAGAGGTTTGTCTACAGGGGACCGCCCAACATGTGACCAGTGCCTCAAAATTCATGAAAAACTGACGGAGAAAGCAGGCTTAGGATGTATATTGCGGTCACTTGCTGATACTGTAAACACTGTGTGAGCATCTCTGCGAAGGATGGGCAGCAGTGCAACACAAAGTTTATCTCCGGCCTGCTCCATGCTATGAAAATCTCATTATGGCAAATTACTTGCATGGAGAATTGTTATGTAGACGATATTAATTGAGCTGTTTTTCGTTGACATTTGGCAGCTTACTTTACTATAGTTGCTGAACTACTGTAGTACTATGTTGTTTTCAACACGATTTTTTTAAATAATATTATTTTATTTACAAATTGCGACATTAATACTCGGATTAAAAAAATTACAGAAATAATATACCGTCGTCAAACCGTTCGAAAATACTATTTTCGCCAAACCGTTTGGCGAAAATAGGCTAATCCCGCGTTAATACTATTTTCGCCAAACCGTTTGGTGAAAATAGGCTAATCCCGCGTTAATACTCGTTTTGAACCCTTAACACCGAGATCGGCCTATTTTCGCCACACCGTTTGGTAATCATCCTATTTTCGTCTAACCGTTTGGCGATCATCTATATTCGTCACACCGTTTGGCGATCACTCTATTTTCGTCAAATTGATTCGAAAATAGGGTGGTTGCCAAACCAGTGGTGAATATAGATGGTCAATTAACATTGGCAAAATAGGATGGTCGCCAACGTTTGCTAAAATAGGTTGATCTCTTGTTAAGGGTTCAAAACAGTATTAACGCGGATTAGGTATTACTATTTTCGCCAAATGGTTTGGCGCGTATATTATTTCGTAATTTTTAACTGAGTATTAATGTCGCAATTTGTAAATAAAATAATATTATTTAAAAAAATTCTTTTCAACACCATGCCGCAGAATGTTGATTTTGAAGGGGATTTCTCAGCCATTAGAATTGACTAAAACATATATCTTTGTGTTTCCAATTGTTAACCTTCCAACTTAGTTTTTTTCCCCCTTGATTCAAAATGGCTATGTACTGTGGCTTCTGCATTATAGGCTCAACAACTAATATTGTTAAGTGCGCTCTCCTCAGTGTCTGACTTGTTAGACTGTTATCTTGATGTAGTGCTTTGGATGTCAAGAATTGTTATGGAAGATGTTAGTAATTTATCTTTCTTTTTAAAACTTATTATGTTGTATGTACGAAAGAAAAAGCTTGTGGACTGCGGGTGGAACTTTTTCTTTCGGCTGTTGCAATACTACTTGTATCATTTATTTATTTATTTATTTTTTTGCGAGGAATACTTGTATCATTTTCATCACGGTAAAGTAACATTATCTACTGAAACCAGAAAATACCCACATGAGAGAATACCTGTGCAAAGTTTTGAAAAAAAAGTTTTTTGTGTATGAATAGCAATGACATGGAAACACAAATTGTAACGCACGTTTTCATGATTTCCACCAATGCCCAAACAGTGTAATTAAACACATGAACCAAATTTATCAAACAAGAATTTCATTTCATATTCAACAACAATGAAGTGATCATATGAACAAGGTTTCAGTCAGATTTGTGTAATATACTAATGTCAAATTGTCAATACGAAATGAACGTTGCTGCATTAGCTAGAGAACATACATCAATTTAATAGAGTTTTTATCACCCTTGGAGGTGCCACAAAATTATCCTTAAATTCTTGTATCTCTAGGTATCTCTACCCTTTAAACTTTTGGCACATCTTAGTATTAACTCAATGTATTTTCTGGTACCTCTCAAAAATGGTAAAAAATCTCTCAATTTAAACATTTCTCGAATACCATATGCCATCAATTCCACAGCAAAAAAAAAAACCTTACAAATATTTCAACTAAACACTAAATAATAAAAGTAGAACACTGTACCATACAGACAACTTAAATAATATCTTAGTTTTAAACCCCTTTATTATACCCTTGAGCACTCATATAATTTCTTCAAATTAACTGGGATTAATTATTTCCCGGATATTTTTCCAAGGAAACCAACAGCATATTACCGGAAACACAAGATCGATCGAGCAACAGTACAAGGGCATGCATGCACACTCCATGAAAAGAAACCTAAGATAGACGAAGATTAGAACATGATGGGGTCACAGCAACCGGCAGATATCTCCATGAGCCCATCCATGGCCTGACCCGGCATGTCGTCGAGCAGCCAGTTCTCGAGCAGCGAGAAGGAGGTGGTGGTGCTCGAGTAATCCTCTTCGCCGCGGCCCACCACCGGCGCCACCATCTCCGACGAGGTCGACTTGTCGTCGTTGATCACAATGTGATTCTTGCAGTTGGTGATGGAAACTGCAGCACCCTTTTGATCTTCTTGAAACTCTTGCATGGCAGCCATAGCCTTGTAATTAGTTGCTGTTGTTGTTGGTGATGGCTTCGTCCATGTCTGGAAGAGCTTGGAGATGGTGGCAGCCTCATTGCTTGCTGCAGTGCTGCTGCAGGTGGTGGTGCTGGGGTAGGCCATGGCTTGCATGGCTTTAAGGCTCTGGTGGGTGCTGTTAGGGTTGTAGTAGTTTGGGCTGGTTGCTACATTGGGGGCAGTACTACTGGTATGGAAGGAGTGGTCAGGCTGAGCTTGCAGCCTCTTCACCTTCTTCTTGAGGTGTGTGTTCCAGTAGTTCTTGATGTCATTGTCTGTTCTTTGAGGGAGGTAGGAGGCTATTGCTGCCCACCTTCATGAAAAAAGATAAATTGGCACCAAGTTAAACATATGTACAAAGCGTATGAAAATTCTTAGCAGTGAAGAAGGTACAGATGATGCTACCAAAAAGTTAGGGTTTTGTTGACCTAGTTCAAGCTTGGAATCTTCATCGTCAAAGCAAGTTCAAGCTATTGAAGGTCGAGGCCATGGATATTGTAAGTCCAATGGCAGTTTTTGGTGTTTATGTAAAAAAAGTTGCTTGTGAAACAAATCTAAACAAGATCACATAGACTACCTTTCATTATACTTTGGTGCTCACAAAGAAGTTTAAGATGAGATGTACTGAGTGATTACTTGTTGCCAAGCAATGCCTGAAGGTGGATGATGATCCCTTCCTCATGAGGGGTGAAGTTCCCTCGCTTGATCCCGGGCCTGAGGTAGTTCGTCCACCGCAGCCTGCAGCTCTTGCTGCACCTCATCAACCCTAAATTGCAACGTGCACCAAACACAACCAACCAAACAAACCTCCCATTGATCAAAACCGAACACAACAAAGCATCTACGTACTACCGAAAACAAAAAACCAAAACCAGCTGCATGCGATATTATTCGATCGAAGCGCGCGCAAGCATGCGAAAGCGAAACCAACCGGTGTTCTCGGGCACCGACCGCCAGTTCCCCGGCCCGTGCTGCTGGATGTAGGAGACGAGGATGATGTCCTCCTCCGGCGTCCACGGCCCCTTCTTGACGCCAACGCCATTATCGCAGCAAGGAGGTCTCCCCATGTCCGGCTAGCTCTCACACCTCAGATATAGCTAGCTAGCTATAGCTACTGCTAGGCCTATAGCTCTTAGCTAGTTGGCAAGTTGAACAATATATCTATCTATCTAGCAAGGTATTAGCTGCCAGCCATGGCACTATACAATGACCTCTGAAAGCTTCTCTTCTCCCTCTGTTGCTCCCCTTTTATTCTACGACACCAGCCCTGCTTTCCTAGCTGTCCCCTTACAGGTGCCCTGGCTGCATGTGAGTGCTTATATACTACATGACCTCATATGCTAGCTAGCTAGCCCTTGGTCGATCGATCATAAGCACCTCGATCCTCTTGTGCTAGCCGCGCTTTCCAATGCAAAAGTCAGCCAGGTGCATGCAGCCTCCTCTCCCTCTCTGCTCTTTTTCTCTCTCCTCTCGCTTTGTCGATGGATCACATGAATGATCATCGATCTGTCCAGTGATCTCTGCTTTTCCGATCCACACGAAAGGTTGACGTTTCGCTCGAGGGCTCTTGGTCGATCGCCTGTTGATCTCTGATCTCTAGGCCAGGTTTCTTTTTCGCTGTGGCGCTCATGAAGGGAGTAATTGCGTTTGTTTGTTTGCTTCTTCTCTCCTGATTTCTTGGGCATTGATGGTGAGGAGTGAGTGTGTGTGTATGTATGCACGCGCGCGCATCTGGCGTGGACAGGTTGGCTCGGCTTCGACGCATGAGTGTGATCTTTTTCTCTTTTCTTTCTAGATCATCGATCGATTCTAGTTCTCCCTCTCTCTCTCTCTCTCTGTCGACGTGTAGCTTTCGAGTGGTACGATCGAGCATGGACGGACGGATGGATGGAGGGTCGAGCCGTCGCATCGCATCACGTACGTCAACGTGGACCAGCACGCAGCTGCATATGTGCATGTGTGTGCGACAGCGAAAAAGGCTAGCCCCATATAATGCACGCAGGGCCGGCCTGCAGGTCCGCGGTTGCAAGAAATGTTGCCTCTTTTGCCTGCTAGCTGAACGTGATCGAACGACCTCGATCTGGTTAACAATAGGGTTAGCAAGTCAATGTTTATCTTGAGTAGTGCGTGCATGCAGTCAAAAGTGTTACAGTTCCTATATATTCCGGCCTCCAGTTCCTACGCTATTGAATATGTTATATATATAAACAGTGCTTCAATATTTTTTTTTAATATAAATTATATAAATTTTAAAATAAACGAAGGAGTAGGTAATCATTATTTACCGTTTATTTATAGTTTAATATTTATGCAATTGTTAAAAGGAAAGTATGAAAGCATCACAAAAAAAAAAATATTCTAGTTTTCATATTTTGTGAGTAAATATAGGTTTGGCTAGGCTCCAGCTTCGTACTAGACGAAGCTCGCTACTACAACGGATCTTTCTTGACTTACAAAATGGTTCGTTCTTGACTTATGCCGTCACGGAATCTCTTGAATCTAGTAGTGCTTGTTGCCAAGAAATGCCTGAAGGTGAATGATGATCCCTTCCTTTTTTTTAGATAAAGGAAGATTTTATTAATTTTAAGAACATTACATCAAGATGATACGAGTCCTTAAAATTTTTTCCGGCCTCTGCTTAACAAGAAGCATACAGCCCTTAAACAAAACAAAAAAGGAAAAAAGAGAAGCCTGGATCGCCACCAGCCTGGATCGCAGAGCTATTCCCCTTTTCATTGTATTGCTTAGCGAAAACATCATCATAAATCTCATTGCGCCTCAAAATCTTGAACGCGATCACGACTCTATACCGTCCATGACCACCAACTTGAAATCTTGGGGACGAAGACCACCACGGCGGGACGAAGTGGACCACCATAGCTGCGACCATTAAATCGATCGCCACCGAGAGTCATTGCTCCGCCTACCATAATCGCTTTAAATTGATTCTTAAAGCATCGTGGCCAATATCCTGCACATCCGGTTGCACATCGCCGAGATTGGACTCAGAACAAAGCCAAGATTGCCGCAAGAGGATCGAATTTGCCTCCCGCAATGAGGGCGAAAATCTCGCGACAAACGCATCTTCTCCAAATTTGAAGAAGAAAGACGATACCTTGCACTATCCAACTCACCCTGCGAATTGCACCTCCTTCCATCCAAAACAGATTTCAGAATGAAGGCCATCCGAAAGGAACGAGCACGACCGCCATGGCGTCGCCTCATCCAGATCCTTCCCCTCTCCCCTCCAATTGGAAGAAACCATCCGATCTTGCCCGATCCGCACGACCCGCCCAACATGGAGCCACCAGCGCCTCGCCACCATCATTTGCAACGGCGGCGCGACGCCTCAGAGAGAGAGATAGATCCACCCACGATCTCATCGATGCGATCGACCGGTCAGATCCATGGGCGAGAAGATCATGCATTGAGACTTCAAGGATCTACTGATCCCTTCCTCTGCTTGACCAAACGGGAGGGCTCCTGTTCATTTTGGAGCCATAGCAAAGTTTAAAATTTTGTTTTTGGTTCACATCTTGGAGGTGGGTGAAATTCAAATTTTCAGTGAAATATTAGAATTTCAAACGAAATCTGATCAAAATTCAAAAAGTAAATTTGAAATCCATAATTTTTGAAACAAAATCTTGCCGGAATTCAACTGAGTGAAAAATGATGGAAACGGTGATAAAGGTCTCTCTCGCCTCCAGTGCTAGCTGGCTGCCCCCGTCCCGAGCTCCATCCATCCCGGGGCCCAGCTCCGCCGCCGCTATATGCCCGAACCAGTCTGCCCCTCACCGAGCTCCACTGCCACCACGATCGGCTCCCGCCACATGCCGCCACGGCGCACCGTTCGTGGCCCAGGCGTGTCATCCCGGATCCAGCACTGACATGGCCGGATCCTGTTCCAACGCGGCGTGCGAGCTTGTGACGATGCACGACGGCGACTCGGTGCGGCGATGCAGGGCGGCTCGGAAGACAACGGTGTCGCCGGAAACCGATCGAGTCTGAAACCACGAGTTTTTTGACGGCGGCGGCGACATCAGCGCCGGAAACCTGCCTTTTCCAGCTCTCAAAGCACCTCTGCTAATTAATCCGATCGATCCCTCACACAAAGATTGTGACGAGCTAGCGACGTTGAACCGCACGTACGACATTAATCCAAAATATGCTCTAGCTCACTTAATTTCTTTCCATGATTAATTCCACCGATCGATCGTCAGCAACGTTCTCTAGTCTACCGGCCGGCCCTGTTAGGTGCTTAACTCAATTGCGATAGAGGAACATGTCAACATGCAATTGCCTAATTCCCTCTCAGACTCAGAGGTCGTACTATGACGTACGTACGTACGCGCCTTCGTGCAATTAAACGGGCGAAAACGTAAACCTCCGCTTACGTAATCCAAAGCTCGAACACAACTAGATAGCGAGCAGCCAACCGATTAATCTCGAATCGATCGTACATGCGGGAGACACGTAATTTAATCCTCTCACGTGCGGCGCAGTGCAGTGCCGGTCGAGGGCACGTATATACTTTGATAATAATAGCTTGCATTATTGGGTGGGCACGGTGCGCCCTACTGCAGTTACTGATGCCGCCTGCGTCACTCGTGGGTCATGGCTCACGTACGAGCACTGCTCTGCTACACGTGCGAACCAAGGACCACATGATGTCGATCTTATGTATATCTAGAGGTCTAATTGCTGTCCTGATACCAAGGACCAAATGATTTCGATCTCATATATATCTAGAGGTTAGCTAATTGCTGTCCTGATAGGAAGGATAAGTTAATTTTAACTAGTTAATTAGATCATGTAACACTATAGAAATACGACTTTGATTGTAGCGTAAGATCCTGCTTAGAATACAGGGATTTTTTTTTTCATATTTGAAGTTTTTTTTCATATTTGAATCGGACTTGGCGTTTTTATGGAACTTTTATGTTGCAAAATAGCGCCGAAGATCGTATTATTCCTTTATTTTGTAGAGCGTACTTGTCTTCATCATGTATGTTCACTGGTCAAACCTAAGCCAAGCTCATCGTTTCTCACACTACTCATTTTTTCGGGTGCCATGCATCTAGCTAGTATATACTGTATGATGCTCTCAACGCATCGCCAAAATTAAACCAGGGTCTTCCAGGCTTCAAAAAGAAATCACGTCTTGCATGTGAGTTGGTCAGCAGTAATCAACTACGTGATCTAGACATTATCAGTGCCATTTCTTGCGAAGGATCAACATGGTTGCTTTAAAATCCACGCGTAAATGCCGCCCAAAGTTGTTGAGGGTTTGGAACTGCGTTTTCCACTACACAAAGCCATTAAGCCAAACCGAAGAAGCCAGCAGTGCGCCTTCAATTGCACACATTTCTCCTCAACCACCGACGTCTCCGATCCTCTGGTGGTGGCTAGTAGCAACAAGCAAGTACACCTGTATACGTGTGAATCCGTCAGATTCCGTCTATCAGTTCAGATCCTTCGGACTTGGTAGCAACTTGGGCTTTTGGGGATTGCTCATTTGCACTCTGGAGTCTGGATAATTAATCAATTAATCAATTAATTAATCGATTAAACAAGAATTAAAAATTTCATTCAAAGCCGTTCTCTCTGTCCCATAATATAAGTCTTTATTATTAGAAAGTGTCGTCATAGAAAATAAATTCATTGCAAAGATTAAAAAAGTGTAGTTATTGAAATATTTCTACTGTATATTCCTCTTTTAGTGCTGAAAAGTGGATGAGTGGTTGTGCATTTTTTTTAATAGAGGCGTGACTAGCCCAATGACATTGAGTTTTTCTTATATTTAATGTCTTTTTAGTCTATACGGCATGACTAGTACAACGATATTGAGTTTTTCTTATATTTAATGCCTTTTTAGTCTATACCTCTGGTTGGCATTGGACTTATATTATGGAAGGGAGTAATAATTCGTGGTTGCTCTGTTAGCAATAGTAGTTAAGAAATTACATTTTGCCCCTTCAAATCTTGCTTAATATCATATTAACGCTACATGTAGAAAACTACCAGTACCTCCTGATGCCACTATGCCAGCACCAGCATAGTAGCACAGGCTAAATTGCCTGCCAACCTTCACACCACAATAACTGCCTCACATCTCACTACCAACCACTCCAAGCTCTCATCAAGCATAAGGAGAAAAAGATCTGAATTTCACTGTGCCCAATCCCATCAGTGCAGACTGCAGAGAAGGATGGAGCCAGTGTACACCGTGAAGGTTGGGGAGGCAACTCAGGCCGCCGGCGGCAAGCCGTCGGCCGGGCCCGTTTACCGGAGCATCTACGCCAAGGACGGCCTCATGCAGCTCCCCCAGGAAACCCAGTCCCCTTGGGACTTCTTCAGGTTGGTTCATGGCAAAATGCTGGTCCGCTTATACGTATTTTTTTAAAAGTTATATAAATATTAAAGCATAAATAAACGGTGAATAGTGATTATTTATCATTTCGTTTGTTTTAAAATTTATACGAAATGTATTGAGAAAGAAAGTATAAAAGTACTCCTGCTTGTTTGGGGAAACCTCTTTGATCTTCCAAAAGGCACATATCCACCATTCGGTTTAGGAACTTTAATACAATAGTTTCATACCAAATGATGTAGCTTTTGCCGAAGAAAATTTTCCCACCCTCATATGTCGCTATTTGTCCTTAACCAAATTTACAAATGATCTTGGTCCCTCGTTCGCTTGCAAAGAATGACCACAAGTCATCTGTGTATTCAAAAGTATGCCTAGAATCATGTCTTGCCGTCGAAGCACAATCAAATGACTCAAAACAAGGTTGCCAGTTGCTCTGCACTCACAAATCACAGCAATTTTTCAACTTTCAGATCACAACATTACACAGATACCAAATTCCCAAATCCAAATCTGCCAAGGCCAGAGTACTTACTGCCCGTTGCGCCGTCGCCTGTTGCCCTGGTGCACCGCGTGCCGCCTGCTTCCGCGCCGCGCCGCATGGTGCTCTCCTCTCCTCGTCTTCGGCCTCGGGTCGCCGGCCGCTGAGCTCCCAAGGTAGCGTCTGCTGAGGTCTAGGTTAGCGTTGGGGAGGAAAGGAATGGGGGATTGGGCATTGGCTGGAGTGAGTGGAGGGCGCGCGTGAGCCGCGGGGCATCCTCTGCTCCCTAATTTTTTTCCCCGATTTTTCATGGGAAAATGCTGATCTCTTTAACACTACATTCCTATGCATTCTTCAGTCATCACATTGTGCTACTCTTCTTGCTGGTAGCCAGTAGCTAGTATTTTGGTGATCTGTTACAAGGTTTGAGATTTGAGAGAATCTTGTTCCTTTTTTTTTTTGCTCCCGTTCTTGCAGTGAAGCAGCCAACAAGTACCCCAAGAACCGGATGCTTGGGAGGCGCCAAGTTTCAGATGGCAAGGTAACGCAAATTTGCAAATGATGTTACGCGTCAAGTGTGGGAACTATAAGGCTAAATCTAATGTGTTTTGTAAAATGATAATTTTGATTTAATTTTGAGAGTTCGCAAAGTTTTGGTTTGATTAGGCTGGCGAATATGTTTGGCAAACGTACGAAGAAGTGTACCAGAAGGTCATGGCGATTGGATCAGCCATCAGAAGTTTCGGTGTCAAGCCGGTGAGCAAAGAATGTTGATCTGTCTGTACATGTTTTTGGGATTTTCTTTGATCTTGAAATGCATGACAGCATGAGTACTAAGGGCATGTACAACAGTTTAGACAGCTGCTGTCTATAAGTGTATGCTATATCACATAAAGACAACAAAACAGACAACTTCTACAATGACTTGTCTGTCAGGCAGTCTATAAACTAATTAATTTATGCATAGACCCATAAATTACCGTAATCAAGCATGAGTATATAGACGGCTTCTTTCCTACAACGGGCAACGGAGCCGTCGTTTTGCATCGGAGCACGGGCCACTGCCGTCCTCTCGTGAAGAGACGGCAAGTGCCTCTCTCCTCATTAATTCTATACCACATAGGATGATAAAGATTACGTGGCAACTTACAGACGGCTCATTAATTACTGTTGTATATGCCCTAATACTGAAAATTTTGTTGATCTCCGTGGTTAGGGCGGTCACTGTGGCATATATGGATCCAACTGTGCAGAATGGGTTATGGCCATGCAGGTGAATTCATTGTGTGTGTGTGTGTGTGTCAGAATTCTTCTTAAGAGTAATCTGATGTGAGATTCACTTTTATTTTTATTGTTCTTTTGCAGGCTTGCAACAGCCAAGGAATATGTTATGTCCCACTGTATGACACCCTCGGTAGGTTCTACATAATTCTCTTCACACACACTGATACAAATACCTGTGTGAAACTGTGAACGCACAAAGATTTAGAATAAAATATAAAGTTAAAATGGATTTGTGAAAAATCAGAGAGTAAATAAAAAATGAGGAGATAATTAACAACATATGGCCGCATTCTTCTAAGGATCTGTTGCTGTACAGTACGGGCTGGCTCGGCTAGGCTAGGCTTGGCTTGGCTCATCTCAGCTCGGCTTAAGATCTCGAGCTGGCTCATTAGGCTTATTGGCTGGAGCGAGGCAGATTTGTAGTGGAGACAAGTTCGTGAGGGGTTGTACAGTTGAAAGCCAGTGTCGAGGCGAAGGGGAAAGCAGATGCGGACATGGACACAGAGGTAGAGGCGGACGACCGCCTCCGGCCTCCCTTGGTTCTTGGACTCCATGCTTGGTTGTTGCTCCATCGCAGGTGGAAAAGACGAGGCGAGGCGGAGGGGCCCTGACCATGGGAGGATGGTAGAGGCGGGAGGATGTTGGAGGTCGAGGAGGCAGGCGGGGGGGCGGGAGGATGCCGAAGGCGGAGGAGGTAGGCGGAGGCTGGAGACGGAACGTAGCCCACGTCTAGCCGGTTGACAGGGGATTGGGACTTGGGTGTAGGGTTTCAAATACAGGCGAAAACCACTCGAAAATCGTGGTTTTCGAATATATCATTCTGGTTCAAAATCCAAAACTGCTCGATAAATTGATCTAATTAAAAAAATCTAAAAAAAATAAAAATATTGAATAAATTTATGTGTTCGAAAACCGTATTTTTTTTTATTTTTTATTTTTCAATTTTTTGATTTCTTAACCTTTCGGTTTCTGACGGTTTTCGAGCGGTTTTTACGGTTTTCGTACCGCGAATTTCAAACTGGTTTTTTAAAATCAGTTTTTGAAACCCTACTTGGGAGTGTTGCTGGGATATGGATCTATTGGGCTGAGTTTGTTGCCAGGCTGGCCAGCTGGATTTTAATTTTATCGAGCTTAATGTGCCTAATGAGCAACTCGTGAGCTGGCTTGGGCTCGGCTTGTTAAGCATATGAGCAAAAATGCATACTTGGCTCGGCTTGCTTATGACACGAGTTTTAGCCGAGCCCTTAATGAGACGAGCCGACAGCCTTTTTTTTTTCACCCCTAGTTGTACTTCACAATGTAACACTAATTCGTGAGGTGTCTGAAAAATACAACACGCAGGTGCAAATGCAGTCGAATTCATATTGGACAATGCTGAGATCTCTATAGCATTTGTGCAGGAGAGCAAGATAAAATCAGTAAGTAAAGCATCCGCCTTTACTATGAACAATATTGTCTTCTGCACCATATCGACTGACATGTCTCCAGTAAATGCAACATATGTGTCTTAATTTAAAAGCATATTAAAAGATTGGTCATAATTTAAAAGCATATTAAAAGATTGGTTAATAGTTACGATATAACTGGACCTTAACCTGCTGAAATGAATGTTACAAAAGTACAAAATAGTTGTGAAGATCAGTGTTACACATCATCTTTTCTTACATCTAACAAGCCTTTGAATTGCAATGTTCAGATACTAGCCATTCTCCCAAAGTGCACAGCCCACATCAAAGGTTAGCTATCTGGACATCAACCTTCTAGATGACTATTTGCAGCTCTATATGATATTATGATTCATTTTTCACTTTATGTGTGCAACCTCAGCCATTGTTAGTTTTGGAGATGTGACAAGTGAATTGAAAAGGGAAGCTCAACAATTAGGACTCTCTTGCTTTTCTTGGGAAGAATTTTCTTCAATGGTTAGTCTGAGTTCTTATGAAGCTACTTAATCCATACCTAAAACATAAGTTCATTACAATTAAAATTACAAGATCATAGATGTTCTGACACGGAAAAGGCTATTTTAATAGGGAAAAGAAAACTACGAACTTACCAAGAAACAAAAGGATGACATTTGTACAATCATGTATACCAGTGGAACAACTGGAGATCCGAAGGGTGTGATAATCACAAACAGGGCTCTCATAGCCGGGGTTATGACCACAGAACACCTTCTCGAAGTGACAGACAAAGTGGTATATCTCTCAAGTATTTTTCATATATACGTGTCAAATAGGAATTCTCTGTTCCATGTATGGTACTATTACTACTGTTTTTTAAGTCTTTGATCATATTCATAGCTCAAAACTTACTGTTGTATCAACCATATGCACTAATCAACTAGTGAAAAATTGTTTATGGCTTGTTCATTGATGATTTAGAACTATCTTCTATCACTTTCTCACTTTGTAATATGCAGGTGGCTGAAGATGATTCTTACTTTTCCTATCTTCCATTAGCTCACATATTTGATCAAGTAATTTCGAACTACTGCATCTCTAAAGGGGCCTCCATTGGATTCTGGCAAGGCGTATGTACTACATCTTACGAGTCAAATAATTCTGTAAAGTCTGTTCTTTGAGGTTTGATTAGCTAAAACTTTCTTAACAGGACATTAGGTACCTGATGGAGGATGTGCAAGTGATGAAACCAACAGTATTCTGTGGTGTTCCTCGAGTTTATGACCGTATCTACACAGGTTCAACGCAAACCCAAATAATTATTGTTCTCAGTTCCAACCACATTTTGTGTTTAGTCATAATTTGGGATCTCACAAATTGAAGGTATTAATATGAAGATTCAGTCTGGAGGGATGATAGCGAAACTCCTTTTTCAGCATGCCTACAACTAGTAAGTACTACAAGATTCAATAAACATCTACTCTTCAATCCATTCATGTTTACAGTTCAAGTATAATTAAAACCGTCAAGCTGTCATCAGCAAACTTGGCAATTTAAGGAAAGGGTTCAAACAGCATGAAGCATCACCATTTTTCGACAAAATAGTTTTCAGCAAAGTACGTGCACATTTCAAGACCTCTCTCTCTCTCACACACACACATTTTTGTTGCCTTTATTAGCATATATCTGAAATATTTTGATCGTTGTTGGTATATAGATAAAGGAAGGGCTTGGAGGCCGTATACGTCTCTTGCTATCGGGTGCAGCACCGTTACCAAGACATATTGAAGAGTTCATTCGAGTTACCAGCTGCAGCGTCCTCGCACAAGGATATGGTAAGAGTTTCTGAGTCTCTGCAGCAATTGCGTACATAATAACTGTATTAGCATGTTTAGTTCTTCTAAGCTGTTATGGATGACAATTGACAATCACTCAGTCTTTCTTCGATTGTCCAAATTCATAATTAGTACTCGTATTATCAAGTATTTGTTAGAGATCTAGGTATTATTTTAATTTCAGATTTGAATATGAAACATAATCCCAAAATAATCAAGCACAACAGGCTAGACAGAAGATACCATATATTTCTGAAAAGTAGATCGAGAAATGTCATGTAAAAGACGAACAAAGGGAAAATAGGAGAATTTTTACGATGGGCTTGATGACGAAAAGGAAGCAGCGTAGTAGCGATCGGCTACAGATGAAGTAGTTGACGTCGTGGATCGCGTCCTACGTCTAATAACAAAATGAAGAGCTCGAGCGGTCGTGCAGTTGCGCTGCCCAGAAACCTTATTGCCGCCCCCGTGTAGGTTCTTGTAGCGGCAATGGTTCGGAGATCCCGCTCTCCTTGCCTCGCAGTGCACGCCGAGAGGAAGATCGGTGAGGAACGAGCACAGCACGAAGACTCAACACATATCACGGTGGATAAACGCGAGCGCAAGAGCCAAAAAAGACCACATCTGTCTGGATGTCTCCATATTTTATAGTCTCGCACCAGTAACGCAGCACCATTAAACACTAGTAACCGTAGAATGAATTGGATGTTTAAATTGGTCATTCAAACGATCAAAATGACTGTTTCTATTAGAAACCGACGCCATTACCATGGCTGTTTCAATTCTCAGTAAATGACCCCATTAATTCACTAATAATGGAATTTAATCTACGGCACGGCGACTCGCAACGTTGCAAGTCACGCGGTAATTCGCGAAATACGCACGCGCGCGTGCGTGTGACTTTAGCCATGCTCCTTACCCTCCATATGCCTCATTACAAGGCATGGTGGGAGCTCTCCCTTTTAAGTTGGCATTCTCCTTTCTCAACTAGCAATATGATACTACTCTTTGTAACTTTGGCATTAGATATAAATAGGCCACATGGGCCTCATTTCTAACAATCCCCCACCAATGCCAACGCAGACAAAGACTCAATAGTGTGATCACTGTGCTGAATCTTTGTTTAATATACCAGCGTTTCGGTGTAAGTCCCATACAGGTTGAACTTTCACCTAGAATAACGAGATCCATCCTTCCACATCTAATGAATGGACTAAGTCTTGTATTCACAGCTTTGTGTGGTTAGATTTCACCCGAAATCTTAACTGATACTAGGCTGGCAAAGAATTTCACCTCAATGGAGCGTTAAATAGTCATGCTCCCTAATCTTCTCATGAGCTTTCTAGAGAATGCCTCTTTCTCGTGAACCGCGACCTCACAACTAGGCTCAAGTACATGTATTCATTTTAGGTATCCTGTAGGC